>CM039681.1:5779490-5944490 GCA_022537955.1 Schmidtea mediterranea
AAAGAAGAGAGGATTCAATGCGCGTAACAAAGCGGATACAATATCCGGTTACCAAGACATAATAGATGTTAAAAACGTTACATCGGAGCAGCTTATTACATTCGCTAGATTAAAAAGTGGTTTATTGGCAGATAAAGGTCAAAGAAGAGACAGAGAAGAAAACTGCCTTAACAATTAGAAAAGATCAACCATTGCAGAAAATGCCTTTCGGATAATCTAACGCACCAGCTTCATTCCAAGGAGATGTGTGAACATTTTTGTAACTCCACGGCATTAACAATGTATGGTATATATGATGACTTATTAATTATTCTAGCTACCTTCGAGCAACATTTAAAAGATTATCGTATGTATTCGTTCGAACTGATAACAAATGGAAATTAAAATTAAAACCATCAAAATGGATCGGGCAATAGGAAGTTACCTTCCTAGGACATATTGTCGGCAAAAGCAAAGAACCAAGCAAGAAAACATTGAAAAGATAATAGAATTGCCGCAGTTACCAAAACAGTCACGCAAAGTGCAAATTTTTAGGCCATATGTTGGGTTATATATCGAAAGATTCATCAAGAGTTAGCAACGCATCTGCAAATACCAAATACAAAAATTAACAAAAAGATACCTCCGTTATATGGAAAAGAAGCAACAACAGCCTTTGAAAACACTCAGAGAGAAAACTGATATCACACCAAACTCGGACACCCAGATTTAAGAAACCGTTTTTATTAGCGACAGACCAAGTGATATGCATCTGGAGCAGTCTAGACAATGGGATGACGAGAAAAAGAGAACGATTATGAATATTATATGTCGAACGTCAAGAAACATGAAAAAGTAATACCTGTGACTGAACAGAGAGGCATTAGCTAATAATCCAAGCTATTAAATAACATTTCAAAATATTTATTATGGCACGAATATATTATTCACTACAGATATCAAACCATTGTAGGCTATGCCCAACATTAAAGAAGCCTCGAGTATATAATCGAGATGGGCAAGTGCAGTTGGCAAGAAATATCCACCGTATAATAAAGTCAAATCAGAAAAGCGAACGCACAACCGCAGATTGTATGTCATAAATTTGTGTTTGAAGACTGATGGATGCATGATGTAAAGACGAATTGCAGATCATTCGCAGAAGATAATCGATTTTACCAAAACTGAAAATGAGCAGAAGGGAAGACGAAGAGTTTAAAAAACAAATATCGAAGTTAGGAAACGAACGATATGAAAATCCCTTCGACAAACAATAGTAAATTAAAAGAGCATATGAGAAAAGTCACAACATCGATACTACTATGGAAAAAGGATGGTTACTATTGAATGGATTGCGAAAAAACACTCGATGTGTTTACCAGAAAGCAGGCGAAAAAGGTATTGATGCATATATCGAACTGAATGAGAAACGTGGAGGAAACATGTCAGCAAAAAAAAGACGGAAGCATAGACTGCGTCAAAAATATTATTGGCCAAATATCGAGAAGCGACGTGAAAGGATGGATAAATGAATTGCCTAAAATATGTGACGAGGAAAAGAACAGGAGAGCAGAATTGAAAAGCAAACCGTTAAAGACCAATGCCATCCACCAGAACCAATGACGATTGATTGCAAATGGATGTAGTAGGACACTCCAAGAAACAACGATGGAAATATCTATATATGAGTAGTGACAGAAGATAACTTATCAAAATTGCCCGAAGCATTCGCAATACCAGATCAAAAAAGCCAGAACAATAGCGAGAATCTAGTAGAAAGAAATATGCTGTAGTACGAACACAAACAGAATTCTAACTGATCAAGGAACACTTTATAGCGAATATAGAAGAAGTAACGAACTACTTCAGAATTTGCGAAAATGAGAACAGTGCCGCCTTTATCTATCCACAAAACAAATGGTCAACGAACGATTCAATGGCATACTAATAGAAATGATGTAAATTAAATGTAAGCAGACACCAAATAAGAGGATGGGATAAGATACTATAAATAGCCAGGCTTATAGAATGTAATACATTCAGCAACAAAAATGAGTCCATTCATAATTAATGTACGGCAGAGATGTAACATGCCAATCAGATTTAGAATATCAAGCACACCGATATCGCAGTATAATGGAAATTGATGATTAATGTAAAGGGTTCAAAGAGCGGATGCAAGAGATCTGGAAACAGCCAGGTATGAATATTAGATTTAATCAATGAGAGCTAAAAAGAGGTTACATGATAAAAAGCGAGACGTACGTGAGCATAACTTGTAGGGGTTGGAGATTGGGTAATAATCGCAACGCCAGAAATTATTCGCAGAGTAGCCAGAAATTCAAAGATGTGGTAAAGGACCTTATGAGATAATGTATGGTAAATCGAGAACAATGCTCGGGTTAAAAACTAGTCCAAATACGCACTCACCAGACCTATTTACGTGAACGTAAAGCAGATGTAAAGCCGATACGAGAACAATACAAGAACCAAGACGAGGTATGCAAACTAGATCACAAACCAACAGCTAAGTAGTAAACGGAATAACGATGAGTCGAAAAATAACACATCAAATAACAAATAAAGAACCAAACAGATGAACCCAAAATAACTCTGAACGCAACTCAAGATAATTTTAGACAAGGAATGGATAAATAGTAAAGCATCAGAGAAATATCAGAAGGTCGGAGGGAAAAGGATGGATGAGAATTAAGTAAACAAAGCGGGAAAAATCGGCGATGGATTACGCTAAAGGAGCTTAGAAGTCACCTGAAAATGGATCGACAAAGGAAAGTATAACCCATGATCTTTCACTATGGCAGTTAATGTGGAAGGAAATGTACCTTTACCTATTGCAGTACAAGCATAGAAACACTCAAAGGATAATAGACATAAATCCAACTCTATGCAGAATGCGGACACGCCTCAAATATACAAAAAGAAGAGGACAAACACCACTAAATGTTCGCAGTTTGCAGCGATCCATCTACAACAGTTCTAAGAGAATACAAAACAGGATCATCGTTTAAAAGAAAAAGACAATGGAGAAAATAATTACTTAACATTATTGCTCTGAAATCCAGACAAGCAAGCCGGAATAAATTTAATAATCAGTAATGCGACATTTAGAGAAAGAGAATGATGGGATAAACACAATCCAAACACTATGGTTAAGCTATGACGCCAAAAACAGGACGAAGCAACAGCCAATCTGATGAAAGGACGCTACGAGGTCACACAAATCAAAGGTATTCAATGTGAATAATGTAAGGAACAGAAACGTCCTATTAAAAGAACTACAATATATGTCACTTCCATTCAAAACAATAAAACAATGTTAAATGGGAGGACTGAAATTCACCATCATTCCAAAAGACATACGAATCGGAGATAGAAAGGAAACAAACTATTAACGATAGATACATCAGATGGAATATCAAAGCAAATAAATGGATTTCCAAGCAAGCAAAACAAGAAATAAAAAGAGAATGGATGATATAAAAGCGGAGAATAATAAAAGTTATATTGATCGAGGAAATAATTGAAATAATAAATGTCGAGGACGTAACATTTCAAGGAAACCCCGGATGGAGTAATAATGGGGAAGGAGGATATGACAACAGCAAAAGCCAAGAAGGATCAAAAATGGCTAGAGACGAGAATAAATCGCACATACAAGAGAAAAAAGGAACATCCAACGAGGAACCGTCCAAGAAACGAGCAACAGCAATAACGAGGGGAAGCTGAAACAAAGGAGATGTTACTAAAACAAAGGAAAATCAAAAAACGCGAACCGACCCTGCTACAAAAAATAATGATATTGATTACGTCCATCAAAGTTAACGGAAAGCTGAACGACTATCACAAGGAAATAAAATTCGTTCAGAATACGAACAATCAAATGAGAAAGGAGCGCAAGCAAAGGAATATTGCTTACAAACTGGGACAGAGGAACAAGCATAAAGTTGCCAAAATTCGACGCAATAGGAAAGAACCAGGAAAGAATGAAATACGATCCGAAAAACTCAATCATCATGTCAAACCAACCTAAAGACGTATGTAGAGATGCTACAAAAGTAAGAAACGTAAAAATCCAAGTAAAGCCAGAGATAGCAAATTACGAATAATAAAACAGAGGAAAAGAAACAATTGAACAAGTATGTATACAAAACAAAATTATCGATTGTTGGAAAATGAATATGAAAGCAGGAAAGAAATGTGAAGGATAAGCCTAGAAGGAAATGCGGAAATATATAATATTGCCAACAATATGCATATATAATTAACGTGCCACATTGAGCCAAAACCCTGGGAGAAAAAATTCACAACACAAAAGAAGAGCCTTGAATCAACGCAAGCACGAGTAAAAATAAAGAAATAATAATAAAGGTGGAAGCAGACCCAAAGAGTGGAGAAGAGATAATAGTCGAAAATACGGGTAAAGAACCTATCACAAAAGTTTGTATATTCGAAACTAAAAAGAACGGAACGATAAATGAAAGAATCAAATGTCAATCAAATGATGATATCAAAAACCAAAAATACCGTATTCCAACTAAAAGAAAACGTGGAAAGTATATAGTACACGTCCAGAGAGGAAGAGATGATTACTGGAAATCAATAACCAGAAAGTTACTAGAATCAATTACGACAAAACGTCCGGAAAAGGAAACAAGAGAACAACCGTATCAACGACAGATCAGAGAAAGTAAAGCAGTAATAATAAACATAGAGTCAAATGCAGCAAATGAAGAAGAAATAGTAATTGAGAATACAGGTGAAAAACCTATCACAAAAATCTGCGTATACGAACCTAAAAGAAACGAACCAGTAAATAAGAGAATCCAATGTGAAACAAGCAAAAGTATAAAGAATCAAAAGTATCGAATCCCAACAAAAAGAAAATTGGGAAAATATGTAATAAATATCCAAAAGGGAACTCATGAGCATTGGAGAACGATAACAAGGAAACCACTCAAGTCAAATGCGACAGATCAACCCATAACAAGACAATCTGAGAGAAAACCAGGAAACGAAACATGGAAAAAAGGAATGATCATGGACGACAGCCACCTTTCAATTCACGAAGCATTACAACTCCAGAAAGCACTTAAGAATGTACAACCCAAGGAAGGAATAATGGAGACAACCAATGCAAGAGAAAATACAACTATGAAGCCTAATGAAAAGAACTACATGATTAAAATGATCTGGATAACAACAGCGGTAATAAGTAGCGTAGTGATGCTGATAGTAATTCAATTAGTAAGAACTACCAAAGCAGAAAGAAGCCGGCAAAGAAAAGATTATGGCCAGCAGTAGAAAAATTCAATTACGATATCGAATTAGGACAATATGATGCAGAAGGAACCGAAGAATATGAAATCATAGGAAACTCTAGCACAAACGGACTCTGGTTGAAAGAACCGCCCATTATCGAAGCACAACAATGGTCAAACGAATCTGATGTATACCAGATAATGAATGAGAAATATGGGGATATACGGACATTGCGTATAGAGTCCCCGGAGACGATGGTGTAAAACGAGAAAAGACGTTGTATATAGTGTAAAATATTATGTAGTATAATAGTAGTAATAGTATGCACGTATATATAAATATTGTACAAAATGTGTCAGAAATAGTAAGCAAACAGAAATGAATGCGATGAATTAACGATGTATTATAACCAACAGATGAATCCGAATAATGCAAATCAACAAAATCAAGTGAGAATACCACCATTCGTAGAAGTGATACAACAACCAGCAGCTGCCAACGTACCGATAGAAATTGTAGAATTAAATCAAGGAATACACCAAGATCAAGGAATCGAGGGCAACGTGGAGACGACAATGTGAATTAATGACACTAATAACGAACAATGCGCAAACTCAGTGGACAAATACTCATCTAGTATTAACCGAAAGCGTGAACAGAGGGCTACAACAAGCCATAAGACTCGAAGAGCAACAAAGAACGATACTACAATTGGAGAGAATAAACGAGCAATTAACAGATCAAGTTAGATGGCAAGCTGACGAAATTAGAAGACTACGTAACAATCAACAGCACGTAGATCCAGCAAGTTGGGTTGAATGGATAGCATCGATGCCAGAATTCACCCCAGAACCGGATTCAACAGTAGAGTAAAAATAAAGCGTACCGTGTAAATATGTAAAAATAAAACGATAGAAGTAAAGCAACGTCGAGTAATTGAAAATTTTGTAGATATGCAGACGATCATCGAGAGAATTAGAGGAAGCGAGAATCCATCAGAAACTACGAGACGAATAATGAAAAATAAAATTAGAATGGTGAACGATATAAAAGAAAGATTGAAATGTTGTAAATGCAAAGAACTACTGATTGGGAGCGAGACAAACGAAATGTGGATGCAGAATATGTACAGATTGTACGATAGAAGTGATAAAAACGGAAACAATAAAATGCCCTGGATGTGACGAAACGATCGAAAGAGATGAAGATCCTACAACAATGGATAAAGCCACCAACAAAGAAATCAATAATCTACTAGTTCAATGCCGAGTAAAAGAATGCGAATGGAAAGGACTTATGAAGGAAGCCGAAAGTCACACAAATGAATGCGAATATAACGAGATAGTATGCGAACAATGTCAAACCATCACAACAAAAAAGACTATGAAAGAACATCACAAAGTGTGCATCAAGAGAGAGGAAAAATGCGAATTTTGTGGAGTCATCGACGAATGGATAAAAATAGAGATGGAACACCGGAATCCAAAAGAGGAACAAATATGTGATCTATATGAAGGGATATGCGAAAATAACTGCGACAAGAGAGATAAAGTCAAATTAAAGGAACACTGGAACGAATGTATAGGCAAACCAATCAAGTGCCCGTTAGAGTTATTCAATTGTCAAGCGCAACTACCAATTATGGAGATGCAAAAGCATATGATAGAAAACAGCATCGAACATACCGAAATTATGATGAAAACGATAGGGATGTTGGCATGGGAAGTAAAAAGCCTACGAACAGAAAATGATGTACAAAAAGCAATGATAAGAGAAATATTAGAGTCCAGAAAGAATTTCGAGAGAAGCCAAGGAAGTACACTCAAGAAAATGGCCGAAATGGAAAAGAAAATGCAACAGATGACCAACAGCCTAAAAGAACTAGAAACCAACAGTCCTATAGCCAGAAAACATCCTACAGCACCATTTATATGGAAAATAACCGAATTCGCAGAAAAGCTTCAGAGAGCGAAAGATGGAACACAGAGAATTTTAGACAGTCCACCAATATACAGTTGGGAAAATGGATACAAACTGGGCATTAGACTATATCCAAATGGAGATGGGAATGCAACGGGCACCCACATCAGTGTCTTCATCAGGGTGGGAAAAGGAGATTACGACGAGCTATTAACATGGCCTTTTAAACAAAATATGATACTTACAATGAAAGGACAAGAGGATTACCGCAACCCAATCAGAACAGGAAATGAACCACAGATGGGAAGACCAACAACCGACTGGAATACAGCAATTGGTACACCACGTTTCTATCCACAACAACGATTGAGAGGAGAAGGATCTTGCGAAAAGATAATCTGTATATAAATTAGAAGTGGAGAAGCCAGACAAGACGTTGTAAAGAAAAACGGAAAGTGTAAATAAATGTAAATAAAATAATAAAAATCAAATAAAAATCAAAAAATTACAAATAATCAGAAAAATCAGAAAAACAAAAAATTCAAAATTAATGACGATATTTAGATGGCAAGCGGAATCAGCGAAGAGATAACAGTACAGATGAGAGAAGGACCGATTCGATATGGACGAGACTATGGAAAAAACCAGAGGAAGAGGAAAAATTAAAACCTTAGTAATCGCAATTCAGCATTATACCAGTTTCGACACAACCGGACGACCATGGAAAATGAGGAAGGTAATTTACTCACAGAGAAAAGTAAGATACGAGGAGCTGAGAAAAGAAGAACAGAGATATTTAACGTTCAAAGATAATAAAGTATTCACTGACCGACAGAGTAAAGAGATGGCAGCCCAAGGATTCTTCTTCTCAGGAACCCCCGAACTACCAGATGAAGTTACCTGTATTTATTGTCAAGGAAGACTCTCGCATTGGGAAAAAGGAGAAACAGCAAAACGAGAACACCTGAGGAAATTTTCAACCTGCCCATTTAGAATAAACATTGACGTCGGAAACCAAGCGATAAACAGATTAGAAGGACTCCGACAATCAGAAGTCGACAAAGATGAAAAGGGAGGTGAGAAAAAGATAACGATAATAAAGGGTTTCGAAGATCCAGCAGAATTAATCTGGGAAAAAGAAACTATAAATAGAACATTCGAAGAGAGAATTAAAACCTTCAAAGGAAATCCAAGAGCAGCAGAATTTGCGAGTCAAGGGTATTGTCAAACAGCCAGAGGAATAATGTGCGAAGGATGCAAAAATCAACAACCAGTACCAGATCAGAATGTCAAAAAGCTAAAACATAAAGGAAAATGCATGTATAAGCAAGAAAAAGAGTCAAAGAATATCGAAATAATAATTACAAACCAGCAAATAGAAGATATATTAGACCGACCAAAAACGAGAACCATAATGCTATTATCAGGAGTAGATACTCAAAAGATGAGGAAAATAATCAAAGAAAGATTAGCTAACAATTTAGAATGGTACGACTCAACACAAGCAGTAATCCGAGCAATCAAGCGATACCAAGAGAAACCAAAGGAGAATCGAGACAAATCAATAATAAAAGAAGCTATTTTAGAACAGTATCAATGTGTAACATGTTGGCAGAAACATGTAGAAATAATTTATATGCCTTGTGGACATATGGTCACATGTGAAGCATGTGGGCTAAAAGTTGATATATGTCCAGTATGTAGAAAGCCGATCAACGGGCGGATCAAAGGATTCCGTTTCGCTGATCAATAGATAAAAATGGAAGTAATGTGTAAAAATGTAAATAAAGATAAATGTAAAAACAAAAAATTATAAAAATCCAAAAATTCATAAAATACGAGATGATGTAAAATATGATAAAATTTTGAGATGATTGAAAAGTGAGAATAATCGAACAATTATATTTAGAAAACAATTATGAATCCAAACGAGACAAAAGAAGTTGTGAAAGGGGCTGAAGAGTCAAAACCAGCAATCAAAGATCAATCAGAATCAATAGAAGTAACAAGTGAAGAAGTAGAATCATGGAGACAAAGAACGTTACAATTAAAAGAAATGCTACTAATCGTAGAAGAGGAATTAGCACAAGAAACTCTAAAAACGAAAATGATGAAGGAAAAGTGGGAAAAACAACTAGAACAAAAAGTAACCTACCCAGAAGGAAGAGAGAAAGCGTACCAAGAGCGAGAAGAGGAAATGATGAAGGAATCTATGCAGAACCAAACTAGAATCATAAACCAAAGAAAGGAGATCAGAATGTTAGAGCAAGAGAAGCAGGATCAACAAAATGAAATCGAAAGACTGCGAGAAGTAATAAAAGATAAAGAAGTAGAGATACGAGAAGAAGGAGAGGAGACGATAAAAATTATACAACAAATGCAGGAAGAAATTGGGCAAATTAGCACCCAATATCGAATAGAGAAAACAAAGAGAACCCATTTGGAACAAGCCAAAGAATGGGCAAAACGACAGGCACTCCATTGGAAAGCCAAATGGACAGAGGATAGAGAAAACTCAAGAAGTAATTGGGAATCGCGAATCAGACATTATATTCAGCAAATAGCCGAAGAGGAAGATAGAACAAGAGCGTACAAAGCTAAATGGGAAAACGCAAAGATCGAGATCAACAAGCTGAGAAATCAAGGGCCAAAACCATCAAGAAACATTAGAGAGCCCAGAGACGATAGACAAGAAAGAATAGTAATCCAAACAACGGCGGAAGCGAGAAAGTGGAAAGACAAGTATAGATTGTCGAAAATCGAGAATGCAATACAATGGGAACATATACAAAAACAAGACCACGAAATAGTATGGCAACAAACGAGAATGAAGGAGATGCTAATAGAACAAGAAAAGACTCTTAAACAGAGACAAATACAACAAATAAAAACGGAAGACAAAGAAAAGTGGATCAAATCAGAAGCAAGAAGATGGAAGAACCAGTACCAAGAAGCCAAGAAAGAGATAAGACTGTTACCCAAAAAGATATTGAATATGGAAGATTGGGAGCTATGGGAACAAGTCGAAGCGCAGAAAGAAACAATTGAAGAGCTGAACGAGGAAATCCAAACAATGGAATACCATGAACGAGCCAGACAAAATACAATAAGAAGGCTCAGGAAAACCGACAAGGACCTCAGAAAATGGATTGACCAGTTAAATCAAAAGATAACGGAAACCCTACACGAACAAACGGATGAAAGACGACAAACCCAACAATTAAACGAGAGAATAACAGAACTCCAGCAGGAGGTGAACGGACACCGAGGAGTTGTAGTATTTAAAGAAATTCAGTTGAGACATCAACTCGAAGTCAACGAGCAGTTGAAAGGACAAGTTGAAGCAGAAATAAAAACAATGAAGCAAGGATACGAGGAAAATGAACAGAATTTGAGGACAGAGATCGAAAAGTTAAAAACGTTGGAAAACACGCATCGATTAGAAATGCAAGTAGAGGAATTAACAGAAAATACAGAATACCTTGCCTATCTCTTAGATGAAGAGATACAAATATCAGGCGCCTTGCGTGCAGAAATAAATACCTTGCAAAACCGACCACCAATCCTGCTTATGCCGTTATACCCAACTGAAATGCCAACCCAAGTACCCGCCGAACCCGATGAAGGGATTCGGGGAGACGGACGAAACGATAGCATAAATTTAAAGAGAAAATTGTAAAAAGTGTAAAAAGATAATAAAAATTGTAGCCAATGTATATTTAGTATGAATCCAAATGAAATAGAAATCCGAATGAATCCAGAAGACGGAGAATACGTACCAAGCCCCAATTCAATTAGTAGAACCAATAGAGCAAGACCCACTGAGGTATTATAGTAAAAAGTGGAGAGCCGAAAGAAAGGAATGGCAAGAGCTAGTGGAGGAACAAGAGTCAGAAATCGCCCGGATAAATCAACAATTAATACAATCTAAACAGTTAGCCAATACGATAAAGCGAAAACTAACATCCAGCATGGGAGAAAATAGAAATCAAAAGAGAGAAAACGAACAATTGAAACGAGAATTAGCTGAAATAAAAACCCGCGTAATCCTGGAAGACTATTGGAAAACCGAAGCAGAACGAATGCGAGACAGCAGAAAAAGCAAACAGAGATACGTAATACAACTAGAAAACAGTTGTAAAGAAGCCAGAGAGATAAAAGAAAGTCATCAACAAGCTCAAGACGAGATTAAAGCACTAACGAAACAGCTTCAAGAAGCAAAACGAAAGCTGGAAAAACAAACAACCAAACGAGTCACTTATAAACGTCAACTCAAAAGAAAGCAAGTAAAAGAAAGAAATCTTCAAACGAAAATTCATAATCAACAAAGAATAATCAAAGAAGGCAAAGAACGATTAAAAGAACTCCCAAAATTAACCGAGCGATTAATAAAAGCCCAAGTCCTGATAATGAGATTTTCAGAAAATAAAATTAAAGAAGAGTGCGAGAGACACTCAACCCCAGAAAAAGAGAAAGAGTAAAAAAGGGCTAAATTCCACTGTATATAGTTGAATAAAATTGTAAATAGACGTGAAAATTGATTGATATATATTAGAAACGAAAAACATGAACCCAACGTTATGGATCACAATGATAATGATGATAATGATGAGAAAGTGTAATACTGAAAACCCATTAGAAAAATGCGAGAAATCCCAACCCTTCAGAAGAGAGGACAGTACCTGTGCCAATTTCAAAGAAATCTGTATCAATCCTAATAATGAGGAATGTCAGCAAATAAACCTCCAATGTATACAATGCCCCACAAAAGAAAATAAGGACGAGATAAAACAAAACATCGAAAGAACCCAAATAATAGTACAAACCCTATTGAAAAATAATGAAGAGATAGCCAACATAAAGAACGAGAACCAAGAGATAAAGAAAACCCTAGAAAATGTCATCAGACAAATTCAAAGAACAGCTAAAGCAAATCCCAATAACAAACCAATCCAAGAAATTCAAAAAATCACCCTATCAATTCAAAAGCAACTAGGAAAACGAGTGGGACGGGAAAATGAACCCCATACAACAAATCCATCAAGCAAATTTATACTACCGATTAGTATAATATCCAACATAATACTCTTAACATCCTGTCTCATCATCAGCCTAATAAAAAACAAACAAAGGCAAAATACCCAAATCCAAAAATTCAGAAGAATGTTCACCCAAATTCGAAAAATCGACAAAACCAACGAAACGACAAGACTCTCGCAGATTTCTATCAATCACCCCTCAAGATCAGCCCAGCTTGAAAGCGAAACTCAAGCCGTCAGTGATTCATTCGAAAACAAATACAATTGAATTACAATAACTGATATTGATTCGAACTGATTAACTCGCACTGATCAACAGTGATTTGAACTGATACTACAAAACTTGCACTAATATTAAAACTGAACTATCTGATTTTATTTGATTACGTATCGTAGTAGGACCTTAAGTCCATCTTTATCTTGATGATTAACCTTACCGTAAAAACTTTTTATGAATGTGAATATTGAAAACGGAATTATATGTACTATTTTGAAATCAATTGAAATTGCGGGTCGCAATTTTACGGACCCCCGAGTGTTTTATGTTGGGCCAGAACGTAAACGGCCTTCAAAATGTTTAAATGGATCAGAAACACACACGCAAACACAACACGCAATTTAAATAAACCCCAAAACACCAATTAAACCATATAAAATCTGAGAAATAAAAGAATTAAATATAAATTAAGAAACATAAAAATAAAATAAAATATTAACAAAATGCACCAAGATCCGCACGATATCTACACAAATACAACAGGAAAACACAACAAATTCGACGAAATTGGAAAAATCAATTAAAGTTCATTAAAGTGAAATTTAAATCGGAAAATTTGAATTAGTAATAATTCAAATAAAATTCCAAATAAAAAATTATAAAAATAAATCAAAAATAATAAAAATAAATAATAGAATTTGCTAGAAAACAACAAGGTCGAATTTTGTTTTACTGCATCAAATTTCACACGTCACACAAATAGGTATATATACTGATCCATTTTCACATTTAATTTAACCAAAAAACCATTTTTGAAAAACACACCGTGTTTCGAAATATTTCAAATTATTTAAATTTTGTTTGAGTATTTTAAATCTGTTCGATATCATTGTTTCGAATTTTTAGAAATTTTAGGTGAGGATCATTGATTTTGGAACCCTCTTTCCACGCTCCGCACCTTGCATCTCTGTAGAGCTCTGCTCGGACGTCAGCGTGGGAAGAGAGGTATTTGGTTTATTATTGAATTTATGCTATTTTTATTGGAATGGTAACTTGTTATTTTTGTCTTATATAATTAATAAACATTATTATACATAAATTGTCTCATATATATAATTCATTTAATATGTTTAAAAGATGTCGAAATTTTTCCGGCCACAGCCGAAACCTAATGCAAGTAAATAAAATCTACACAGTGCAGATGCATGTAAGAGCGTGGACAATCGCCAATGATATGCACCCGTGAAGACTCAGCGTGCGCAACGCAGCGGTCGTAACGTAAATATTTATCCCTATAGCTGAAGCGAGGAATAAGGAAGAAGTCTCTGACTGCTTCCTCGTTTCTCAATTCAGAAAAATCGACCTAAAATCACCTTTACACACGGCTTAAACTTATCACACCGAGTAGTCCAGTGGGCACTCAATAAATATAATGTAAACACACATGCGCCTAGGATCTATTAAAGGGGAAATGGTACGGGGATAAACTAAACTAAAATCGTTGATAGAGTTAACCTGAATTAACAATTTGAATTAATTTGATTATTGGTGTACTAAATTGAATTTATTTTCGAAACAATTATCATTAACTTAAATTACCTTATGGATTAAATAAATCAAAGAGTAAATTAATGAGAATTAAAGTAAATTATGGATTTAAAAATAAATTAATTACAATTATTTCTTAGGGTAAATTGAATTAAGTTACGGATAAAAATAAAATTGGTTACAAATAATTTTTGATTAAATTAAATAATAGGGTAAAAGTAATCTAATTATGAATATATCATTCGGTGAATCGAACTAATATCGGAAAATAATTTAATTAGTAGTACGTTAAATTACATTTGAAAATAAAATATTGTAAGCAACCCGGTGAGTCCCTTAAACTGATTTTATCCATCAAGTTAAAAAGTTTTCATTTAAAGTAAATATTTCCTTAATTCAATTGGATTTAAATAAATTGATGGTTAAAGAGTTTACGTGACTCACGGGTTTAACTTAGATCAAGTCCTTGATAAAAATTAAAGCAGCTTGCGTAGCACTAAAATAAACTTTGATAAAACTCTCACAACCCTGGTGTAAAAGGAAAGTAAAACTTAGAGTTATTAAGCCAAACGTTGGAAATAGTTTATTAAAATTGATTAACCTATCTATTGATTAACGATAAGGAAAAAACCCCAAGGTAATTAGTAAGGAAAACTCAGGATGATCGATCGGAAAATTTGACCCAATAAATTGCGAGAAAATCAAACTAATTTTCACTAAATAGTAAAGTAATCCACCAATAAAAATCAAAATAGATTAGGGGAAAAGTAAGATGAATTCGCATTTTAAACTAAGATGTTGGCTAAATTTATGAAATACTCCATTAGTCAAACGTTTGGTAGTTTAAGTTAAAGGAATTAAAACGATGCAATCTGTTTATACTTCTAATTGAAATAATAGCAATACCTTTTAAATCTCCACATAAATAAGATACAAATATCTCCAAACCCAAACATCGATGAATTTCAGCGCGAAGTGATTCCAATAAAAATGAAAAGGTTTTAAAATCAACAATAAAACGGAGAACATTTATTGCATTGAACTAAAGAAATCTTTTTCCAACCATTAAATCGACCAATTGATGCAATATTATAGTTTTATAACTCCTTGACTTCATTCTAGCCAACCACCGATAGGAATTCCAACCGTAAATTTTCACAATATGATCTGATTTAGGCGTAACATCGAGAATCACCAATGATCGACCCCATCCGAATAATTATCGTAAGTAACTCTCCACGCAGCATAGTCCCTCAAAACCATAGACAATAAACTAATCAGCAAGAAATTAAATCAGATTACCTAACCACATATCCCCGATAGGACAGCACCGACCATAACAACTTAAGTACCACCAAATAGAAATGAACGCACAAAATTAGATCCACGATAATTCCAACATCAACTGTTAGAGAAACAGACAAAGTGGATTTTCGAATAGTTGATTCGCATATTTGATTCACGACGAACTATCAATAATTGAAGCACGACCGGATATCGTGACCGGATGAGAGTCAATAATTTCCAACGCATCCGATCCGACACATCCGTTCCAACAATTAACCATCGCGAGAAAGAATGACATATATCAACAAATCATTTCCGTTGTAATTAGGCGAGTCAAATACGGATGGAAAACCGATAATCATCATGATAAACATTAATAACTACGATAACTATTAGTAACTACGATGAACACGAATAATTACGATAACCATTGGCGATTACAATAAGCATTTATAATTGCAATAACTGTTAATAATTACGTTAACGCATATAACCGACGCGAGTATGTTTTTTCCCCCAACAGCAGTGATGTTAAATGGAGTTGATCTCGAAAAACTAGGTCACATAGACATTCTTCCACACACAAATCTGGTCCGGTCCGCCCAACCCAACTAACTCAGATGATTTACAATGGATAGATATACGTTACATATTCTGTCCCCATAACCTTTCGTCAGCATAGAGGAACTATAGAAATCATCAGAACACACAACCCCATACATCTCATCGCCATAATTCTTACAATTCCAGCTCGACTATCAAGTTCACGGAACGCTAATTTAACCAGTCAATGTTTCCCTAGAATTAACTGATGATTTAAGGTTGCCTGAACTCGAGATTGTTGATTTAATGTCCTTGTAAATTAGTGAGAGAATATTTTATATTTACTTATTTCAGAAGAATTCATGTTGCCAAATTTGATTTCGAAACAAGAGGCCGATGAATGGCGCCGAGCCTGGAAACGAGCGCGCCCATCAATGACTCCCGACGAGCCACGCCCGAAACGATCGTGCCCGTCTCTATGGCAAATACTAGGCAGGGGAGATGACCCACACCGACCCGAGGAGGAACAGTATCCCGCCGAGGAAATCGTCGACAATGCTCGAATCTTGCTGGCTCAGTGGGAGAAGATCCAAGCGGAGGTCGACCTACAGGTTGTGAAGGCGAGGATGTACCTCGCCAACGTTGAAGAGGACGTCCTCGTCGGACGCATCGCGGAGACGTACCCGGCTCGACCAGCACGCAACCTCCGACGACCAGTGCCCATTATTCCTGGTTACTCCCCGGAAGAAGGAGTCAGGAAGTTCCTCGCAGAGTCCTGAATTACCAGACATAATCATTCTGACATTTTACTTTAGTGATGTTATTAATGATAAATTATAATGAATTGTCCTCTTAAATTTTGTTCTTAAATGAGATTTCCGCTATAATCATGTTTGAAATAATTAGAATTTCCCCTATTAGACAAAATTGATATGTTTTTCTTTATAGAAATGTCGGCCCTGAAACTAATGCAGAACGAGATAGCCCGCGCTAGGCAGGCAAACGCGGAGCTACTCAATCAGATACTGCAGTTAACTCGCGAAGTGCAACAGGTCAAGGCGACCTGTTTAGACCCCAAACGGACGAAGATACTCTACCAACGGCTCACTGCAGCTCAAAAAGGCTGGGCCGAAGAACGCCAGCTCAATCGGAGTCTGCGCACACAGATCAGGGGCTTAGAAGTTGCCCTAGCAGCCTGCCGGGAAGGGGAAGCGGTAACGTATCCGCTCATCTTCGCCCCTTCCCAACTGCCAAGTCGACGCGTCGTTGATGAAGCCGCACCAAGCCAAAAATCGACAGCCATCCAACCAACCATCCGCCGGCCGGGACGCAAGGAGCGGGCCCGACGCCGAGCCGCACAAGCGTCAAGTCGATCAACCTAACTTATTATGCATGTCCTTTGTTTATTAAATAAATCATCTCTCATGTACTCAGTCATAGTGGGGTAGACTCGAAAATCACTCACATCAATCAGACTAAATTTAATTCGCATTTCCACGTAGGGGACCAAGTAAAGCGAGCATAGGTCTTCTAGCGACAGCTCGTGAACCCGAGGGTTGTCCGAGCAACTATAGTACTAGCCAATGGTACTCAATTTTTGCGGACAATCCACCACTTGGACACATTACCAACGTTGCCTAGCAACGGGTGCCAAGTGGCGATCAGCAACATTTTGTATGGCGTTACTAGGGTCACCCGAACGATAAGCAAGATATGAAACCCTGTAACCCACCATAAATATTAATATCTCAAGACACAATTGGAGTCAGATCAATAAATGCCGATTGTACATTTCTCCGGTAACCTTACATCTAATGGAATACACGCTTTTGATTTTATAAAGTTCCTTTAGTTAGGTTAAAAAATAACTCTGGTATTGTTTTCTCACTGAAATCTCTACTTAATAGCTTTATTATTGTAAAATTTCTATCTGACATTCACTAATTATTCATTCGCTCGACTGTGAAATCACAGTAATAATTAATTTAAATGTCCCTTATAATCTGTTTTAGCTACTTTTCTTCTTTCGCTCTCGCAATTCAACCACCAATATTCTAATTTATCAAAAACCGCACGAGCTTTTCATTTAGTTACTTTGTGAATTAACCAGAAATTTCATCCAGCTACATATTTTTGTGGTTTTTACCCGCTCTATTCCATTTTAGGTATTTCCTAGCCCCGTACTATTCTCCATCCTAACCTCCATTCCTAATACCGATGCACCTTAATAAATAGTTGAATCTCTGTTTTTGCCAAACACTCTCCCTTATAAAAGATAATTGAAGAAGAATATATATTTTACCATTATTTGACATTCATCAACCATAAGACAGTGTTTCTACTTTTTCACTGAAACGTACGACTAAACCAAATATTTGCACAATTTAAATATGGATAATATTATGAATAGTATTTAATTTAAAAGATGATTTTGTCCAAATTTGCTTGTCTCTTTGCTTTACCCAAGGCTACACCTCTGCTTTCCCGTCCGAACCTCAGAGTACTTTGTGTAGACGAAATACTCGACTTATCAGTTCTTACAGTAACAATTAAAACACATTTCCCTTGATTTGTAAGAAACGGTTTCAGGAGATATGTCAACTTTGTATCTCTATACGAAACTGTGTTCGGATCTTGACGCCTGAGAGATGTAAAAACTCTATTAAAAGCAGTCAGAGATTTATTAATGTAACCAGCTTCTTTACTCAAAGTCAAATTATTGTGAGTTTCAGCCTTAAGGATATCCTCAAACCCTGCTAAGTCGCACATAGCCAAAAAACTGGAAATAGTCTCTCCATGAATTTTGCTTCGTCCAGTTAAATGGATCATTGTAATCAAGTGAGATCTAGATGATTGAGGATTTAAAGCTGTTTTTCCAACTCGTCGTTTCAATTTACAAACTTTAATCAGCGCCTCAATATCAGCGTCACAATTAACAGGAACTGATTTTAAACTCGCTTGAACTTTTTCAAGACCCCTGTCAATCGGTAAATGTATTCCCGTATCACCTGTCAACAAGTCAATGAAAGTGTCATTGTATATTTCGACAACGCAAGCATTCAACCGATATTCCCAATCTCTTTTTCTCGCCGACTGTTCTGCTAGAACTTCTTTTAGAGCTCTTTTCATGACGCCATCGTGTTTGTCATTGTCTTTGCAACTAGGTGACGACAATGTTGCCCCTAACAAAGTGTACGTTTTTCCACTAGCTTCACCGCCATAAGTAATGAAACAAACATTGAAGCCATCAATGAATGACATTATCAACGGTTGGAATTCTTCATAAATTGCCGCTTGAGATCTAAAAGGCTCAAAGACCTTATCAAATTTGTATTCCTCGAAAAATCCTGTTTGCATCATGACAGTATCATTTGTCTTTATGTCCAAAACGCTATGGTTCTTTTCAAATGCCCTGCATCGACAATAAACACGAACATTCCCAAGTTGGTCTTGCATCATATTATAAATAGTTTTACGTTTTTTCTCCTCGTCTTTAAGTTTTATTTTCAATTCATCGTTCTGTTTTAACAGGTGTATAACTCTACCACGTTGTTCGTCGGTCATGAGAAAGTCTTTAAAATACTCTACGACCCGAGTTATTTTCAATGAATACTCGTCTATCTGTTTTTTATACTTGGCCTGATTTCGCATGACCAATTGTTGAATTTCAGATTTGGTAAGTTTTAACTTTTCAATAGCGCAAACAACTTTGATCAATTTTGCTTGGAGAACTGAGGTATCCCTTTCTTTCTCATTCATTAGACTTGCACCTTTATTCATTGGTATCTCGGGATAACTGTTTGAACCGGTGTTTTTATTCGATTTGTTATTGCTAATCTTTGAAGTAGAAAAACTTGCATCATTGTTTATAAGGTAACCTCCATTTTCCGTTTCCATTTTGTCTAAAAAACTCTTAAATTTCTCCCACAAATGCGGCTGCAATTCGAGCTCTTTCAGTTGGGATTTTTGTGGCAGAAATTCTTCAAGTATGTCACGGAACTTTTTCGTTCTTTGAAAATGACTTGTGCACATGTCGACATTGTAATTGAAAAATCTCAATTCAGCAGCGACTTCCAAGGGGTCATAGAGAAAGTTACATGTCATCATGATTCTCTGGATTTTGTGTTGGATTTTTGGAATTAATAACTCCAACGCTATTGGCACCTGGATCCACTTGATTTTCGGATGTCCCATTGCGTCAAATCCAGTGAAATTGATTCGATGGCTGATTACTCTCTGAAGCTTTTCGTTAGAGAATATTTCTATCGTTTCGTATTGGTGACGACAAATTTTATCATACGGATGAGTGCTATTGGAGCTGTTGGTTTTAACACGATGAAGCTTTTTCAAAAACCATCGTTTAAGAGTTCTATTTTCAGATAACACCTGACATTTGTTCTCAATCATCACATTAGGACATACTACATGATCATGAATATTAGAACATTTAGGGGGGTATAGAAGTCTTGACATGTCTGCATCTTGGGGATATTCATCAAAATTATAAACATGGTTTTTATTATTCTCATTGTTAATCTTAGTGAACATATTCGCTTCATTGGGATAATTCATAAAAGACGGCAAAATATTATCACAGACGTAAGAGTACTCTTGATACAACTTCAAAAAAGCACTCAGCAACCTGTACACTCGATTGTTCGGTTTCTTTTTGTGAGGATTGTTGAATTTGTTAGTAAAGTGCAGATAGAAACTCCAATCTTTCGACGAGACAAAGTTAATTGGTAACTTCCTAATGTATCTTGAGGAGGAATAGTTGAACTTGTAGTTCGGTTTCGGCTCATAATTCGGATTCCGATTCAATTCTCGACTATATTTTGTTGAGCAAGTATTTGATAGTTTGCTATTATTAATACAGGTGTTCGTCAAAATGGGCGAGTATCGCTCACTTCGACCTTCGGATTTATGTAACAAATTCACCATTGTTGTTTTATTTGTTCTTTTGATTATCAAAACTACTTATTTTGTTCTAATAAATATTATTTTCATAATAAATCGATTTTTTTAGAAAAAGTCGATTAATATACTTGCTTAATATGGGAATAAAAATGACTTAACCACTTGCTATTAAATGGCTTGCGATGCTAGTCGACTGCTATCTGTATCAAATATTGACGTGACACGTGTGCATAGAACATCAATTGATTGTTAATCATTTGAAATTTACTACAAATCGGTGCTAGTTTCTGATTCGTTGGCTTCTTTATTCAGAAACAAAATTATTCACGCGTTTTTCAATAACTCTTAACCTTCATAATTTTTTAAACACTTAATCTTTCGCCCTGGAATAAGTCTTCTTTAAACTTCTAGAAATTGTTTTCGGCCAACTGTAAACTTGTCTCTTTTTTCAATACTATTCTCTTTATTAAATCTGCTTTTCATTTTGATTTGTTTTTTGCCAGTTGCTTCTCATCATAATATACTTTGATCACAGGTTCTCGGGTTTCTTACTTTACATAAATTTACTTGCACAATGGAGTTCTTTTCATCCAAGGTTTTGCTTACGAATCATTTATTTGGAGATAATTAAATCACTTTGTTGACAACCCGGTTTCTAACACTCATCGGGTTTTCTATTAGTTATAAAACTTTTAATTAATTTTTAATTTCTTTTCAATATTTCCTTTTAGGGACCTCATTGATTTTGTTGGGTTTTTGTAAAGAAAGTTGGTGCTTGGGTCTGACTACTTGGAGTCCTTCTTTAATCGATTCAATTAACCCAACACAATAAGATTTATTTCCAATTTATATATCACAACTTTATTCACAACTTTCACAAAAAAATCGATTCGATTCACAATACTCTACAAAATTACTCTGCACGATTTCACAAAATTCAATGCCAACTGGCAATTTTGTTGATCTGCCTTTTCTTTTTATACTCATCTCGCAACTCAAGTCACCCGCAAACTAAATTGGTTTTAGCATTTTTGACATCTCTGTCCAAAACCAAATCAGTTAATTCTGGGCTCCTGGGATTTCCATTTGTTTACAATAATTATTTTGGTGGCGGATTTCTCTTTTATCCTGGGTTTCCTTCGTCAACCAATTTCGTTTTCCGTAATTAGAAAATTTGTTGACGTTCCAGGTTTCTCACACTATTCGGGCTTTCTGTTGGCTCGGACTTCCCATTAGCTCGGGTTTCCCATTAGCCAATTAATTTTTAATTAATTTCTATTTTTTAAATATTTCCTTCTAAGGACCCCCAATTGATTTAATTTTATTATATTTAGATTCGTCTCGTCATTTGGCATCCGCCCATAACCGTTTCCCCCTATAAATATTTATTTTAAAATTTTAATTGATTTTGCCTTTTTAATTATTATTTCGAATATCATTGTTTATCCATTTTTTGAATTTTGTGCATTTTGTTAACCCCAACATATCTCCCCCCTTTAATTTAGATTCGTCCTCGAATCTGTTTATTTCTGATTTACATATATACTCCTAGGCATACATACAGATATACATATACATATCCTATTTATTTATTTTACGTCCATCTGACATTTCTATAATAATAACAATAGTGATACTAATAATAATAATAATAATAAGAATAATAATAATAATAATAATAATAATAATAATAATAATAATAATAATAATAATAATAATAATAATAATAATAATAACCAGTTGTTTGTTGAATAATTTATTTCATCTTATAATTCTAGATTTTCTGAAATAATAATTTATTCTCCCAATAGATGAGACTCGCAATTTTGCTATTGCTATGTTGAAAATAAATTAAATTAAAAGACTTAAATAATTAAGTATAAACAAACAAATTTCTGTGTAAGTTAATTAATGTTAATTAATTTATAATTAAATTAGTTGTGATGACAAATAAATTTACTTAATCAACTTTTTCCTTTTTTGTTTTTTATAAAAATTTGCTAATAAATCCATCAAAAGTAAAACATGATTTTTTTTTCTTTCAAAATATTTGGCTTAATATTTAATATTTCAATTATTACAAATAATCATTGTTAAAATGATTCTATTATAAATCTCATCAATTATTTGATACCACACAGAAGAAATTTTATTTTATTTTTGATATAGATTCTTCAAAATGCAGTCACTGATTTGAATTTCGTGACCAGCAATTTATTTCCTCTCATGCCTTTAATTTGTTTAGAGCCTTGCTCTATGACAGTTTAATTTAATTGTTGCCTATTAGATTCATTGCATTTCTCCGATGGTGAGATCTACTTTATTCATCCATTTGTCATGATAAAATCCATCAATTACGCCTGGCCGTCATATCAATAATGATGTTTTCTATTGGAATATTTGAGAGTACGCGTGTGGTTGAACTGTCAAGACATGCAAACTGATAGACTATCGCTATCGAGATTTCAAAATTATCATTTAATTCGCCATTGTAAATGATTTTCATTCCCCATTTCAGACAATATTTTATTTCAGTTATTTTGTACGTGGGTGTGTGTCTTTCTGTTAAATCGATAATATTAATGAAGAGAAGTTGTTTATAATTTTATCACGAATTGATCCCGACCAATATTTACCGGCCTCCCTCCACAATTTTCAATTGATAATCAGCCAATGAGACTGCGCGATTTGGATGCCGTCTCATTGGCTCTTCTTTATTCATTCCATTTTCCTTTATAATGGGGAATTTTTACCCTTTTTTCATTTTTACATTTTTTGCTAGCGATTTACTAACTTTTTGTTTTTCAGCTACCCTGAAATATATACATACAAGTAACTATTAATTTTTTGCTTTAGCCCAATTTCTCCAATCAACTGTCAAAATCATGGCCTTTACTACATTGAATATTTCTGTGGTGTGTTTAAGTAAGCCGTAGTTTACCCTGCCAATCTACATTTGGCCCTGTTAATGGTCATGCTATGCGTGACTTTCAATTAGCTAACCACTTGTCCGTTAGAGAACAATAAAGAATCAATATATTTTCCCTTTAAAGAATGATATTTTACCATTTAGATAACCTGTTAATCAGTTAGTTTATTTTCACAGGTTTTATTTTTTTTACTTGAATGGATGTTATGCAAAATCCAGGTGAGTAAGAATTAATTTTATTTATTATATTTTTTTGTATATATTAATTTTGACTTGAACAAAAATATAGACATTCTGCTGTTGTTGATAAATGAACACCTCCAAAAAAGGTATGTCATCTATCTATTGATTTTCTACCGCCTGATATACTTTGCGGATCCTTTTGACATCTTCAACGCGGAGTGGATACCGATTTGAGTTTCTCCACCACATATTTCTCTCACAACTGTCTGCAGTTTGAACCATTCACCTCCCCTGGTTACTCTCATGTTTTGGAGGACTTGTGATGCTGCAAGATCCCGTACTCCGTGAAGCTTTTCAATCCAAATTCCCAGGTATCTGAGTTCTGCATATAGGTCATGACCTAATAAATTTTAACCACTGTCAATCTCTGCATTTCTAACATCTCCGCGTATTGATCCCTATGATTCCTACTGGATACCTCTGTGAACCCATGAATCCTTGAATTGAAATGCCTGATTCTTCCTCTCGGAGTTAAATAGGTATTTTTAACTACTCCTCCATGATGGTTCATAATTGCCACAGCCAGTGGTATCATCTTCCAAGTTTCTGATGTCCCATATTCGGTATTTACAAATAATATCTTATCACGAATCTCGTCAAGACTCATTTCTTTCCTTATAAACGACATTTTCTTTTTCTACATGTCTTCTGAAATAGGTAATAATGTCTAATCTTCACTTTCAGCTGGGTGTGGTTTCGGCACTTAATGCGCTTCGTTCTCTATTCTAATTTCGATGGCTATAATGACTTCTTCACTTGCCGCCCGTATCGTTTTTGTCATTGTTTCTCTTTGTATCCTCCATAATGTTAGTTTATTTAGCTCCATTTATAATTGATTTTTCCCATTCAGGATTTCTATCATTCCTTTGATAATATGTATGTAATACTCCTCCCTTCTGGATATCTGCATCTCTTCCGATAATTTTAAGTCGACTTGTCAATGAACTTTAAGAATTTTGATCTTCATTTTCCTATCGTCAATTCTAAGATAGTTTGAGATCTGTAGATTGTTATTGATTTGGAATCTTTGACTTGCGTGATTTCTCTGTAGTTTGGCTTAGCTGTCATATACCAATCTTGTCCACTGAATTTGTTCCATTTTATGCTAAAATTATTTACAATTAAAGTTAATGGTCTCTGTAATTTTACTGATAATCCTTTCGAAGGCTAGGGTTTATTTACATACACAAAATCTCAAACTTTAATATCATGTACATGCGCGCGCTTATCATAGCATTCTTTATAAGCTTCTTGGTTAAGTTTTATTTTAAGTTCAGCTTTGATCCACGCAGTCGTTCTTGCATAATTACTTTATAATCAGTTACGACCATATATTGAGAAATATGTGGCTGAAATTCAAGATCAATTGGCATATTGTTCCACCGTAAATAAATGAGATAAAAAGGTGTTTCACCCGTACTTTCGTTTACTGCATTGCGGTACGCAAATAAGCAAGGTTTGATAAACAGTCCTTATGCTTTCGATTTACATATGATGATATCATATTAATTAATGTACCGTTAAATCTCTCCACTAGACCATCTGTTTGTGGGTAATAAAGTGATGTACTTAGTTTCAATATACTAAATAGTTCCGTTATTGACTTAAATAATTCACTTTGAAAATTCGTCCCTTGGTCTGTGAGCAGTTTCATTAGATTTGTTTCAACATTAAAGATAAGGATTGATTCTCCAGTTTGACAATTTGTCTGTCTCATATTCCAACATGGGTGTGTTTGTAATTTGCCTGAATCATCATCAAAGGCTCCTTCGAACTCTCTCAACTCAATTAAATATTCTTCCTATACAACTGTTTTTTGCACAATTTTACCATTCATTTTGTATGGTTCTCCTTCACAATCTCTATTTGCTTTCAGCAACCCTTTCACAACTACTGTTTCTCGTATTCTATGGTTCACTTTAGCTCTTAATCGAATCTCTGAGCTTATATTTAACTCCCTAGTTTGAAAAGCAGATAAACAATTTTCTGGGAGGACCTCAACTGGTCTAGGTATAGCATGCATTTTATGAGTGACGTATGACTCCACTTGCCACAATAGTTGTATGTTTAACAATACATTCTCTCACTGGAGGTCTCCGTAAATACGACTCTTGGTACACTAATACTTTACATTATTTTCGATTTTTAGTTTACTCGGGTATGCACGTGGGCATTCTGACATATCCACCACTGAGTAAATCTTTCCCATCTCTGTTTGTGAGCAGTCGTATGCAACGAGAGACGCTGACTGTGTAATTATTGCACAAAATATGATCATCATAAACATGGACCATGGAAATACCATTGTTTTCCTCCATTCTGGTATAGCTCTTTCATTTAACCGTCTTGGTGGTGAATTTAACTCCCAATTTTTATTTTCTTGCATCGAAGGCGAATTAATTAAAGACAAAACAATTTACGTTGAGAATCTGATAAAGATCACACTGGAAGAGGATGATTCTAATGTGAGCAGATATGGAGAAGATTCACCAACATTTTCCGCTAAAATGATTCTTGAATGTATTCAAATTACCAACAGCTTGGAAACTTCTTTCATGATGAATGATCCAATAGTTGAAAGTACTAAAAAATTTAAATCAGACCTGGAATCTTGTGAAACTGACAAGGAATTATACTAAGACCTATCAAAGACAAGATCACAACAAGTATTTGCAGAATTTATGATTAAAAGTAACCGACATCAGTCATCCGAAGTTTTACCTGAAAGAGTGATAAACGATAAAGTGAGTGAACAAGTTTCATCGAATGAAAGCCATTTTGCACCACCACGATAGAAAGACTGCTTCATTTTATTTCTGTATTTTTGATTTTTACCATGTCTATATCCAGTACCCGTTTTACACACGATAATTCTGGTAAGATTCCTCCGTGTAAAAATTACATTAGGTGTATTACAGGGGTGCTCAAAGTTTTCAGTCTGTGGAACACTTTCAAAGAAAATTTAAAAAACGAGTACAACCATGAAAATATTATATACTTCAACGTTTATCTCTTACTTCTAAACTTTCCTTTTCACATTTATCTTTCACATTCTATTAAGAGTTGACTATTACCCGCAGAAGCCTCCCTCTTATTAGCTATAGATAATACACGCGAAACCCAAGGGATCGTCTCTTCATTTGGTAAGAGTGTTCCAGCAAATCCAAGCGCACAATTAACAGTAACATATGTTGGTGTAGGTACGTTTTCACCTTATCAATCAAGTATAAATATGTCCCTAAAAAGTATCCAATTTAGCAGTCTCCCTCCTTTACAAGAAATGCGCCACTACTCCACAGCCTAATTCCTTATCAAAATACCAACCAAGTCACGTAAAGATCAACCAGCTTCCACAATGAATTTAGATAAAACTACTCATAGATATGTCTTCTAAAACTATTTCACGGAATGCACATCCCAGAGCCAGGAACGACTACGATTACGCCGACTTGACCTCAACTGATATGCGATCAAAAATTGCTCATTTTAATCAATGAATTCAATAAATATTCACCGTGCATCTGATCAGGTACCCTTGAGCCCTTTGGCACCATCAATAAGTCCAAAATACACATGAGATTTGAACGTATTTTTTATGAGTAAATTTTACAGCTATAACATACTAATTTTATAAATGTATAAATACAACGTTTAAAAAATTAATTAGTAATTAAAATTATACATTTTTTAAAAAATCATCCAGAAATAATTTTTATTAGGGAAATATTTTTCATTTTATAAAAATATTTTTAAAAATTAAGTTCTAAAAAAATTTAAAAAAAAAATTACTTGAAACATTGATTGAAACAGTTGCTTAAATTGAAAAAAAATTCTAAAAAAATTGAAAAAAAATTTACTTAAGAAAGTTGCTAAAAATATATAGAAAAAAACTGTTATTATAAAATTATTTTTCATTTAATAAATATATTTTTAAAAAATTGCAAAAAAAGTTTACTTGAAATATTGATTGAAAAGGTTGGTTAAATTAAAAAAAAATTTGGAAGTTATTTAGAATTTTTTTATATTTTATTTGCAACAATTTTAAAACATTGTGAAGTTTTGAAAAAAAAATTGTGAAATAATTTTTATTTTAAATATTGATTAAAAATGTTGCTTAAAATTAAAAGATAAATTTTGGATAAAAAGTTTCAATTTTAACAAATAGCCGAGTTACTTGAAATTCTCAACCACTTCTATTAAATCAAAATCAAAAAGAGAACTAATAAAAACATCTTTATTGTCAAATATATGAAATTAAAATCTATATTTACACATAAACACGCATAAGCACACACACACACACACAGGTTTGAGGATACAGCAGAAGGACGCCATTGAAGGTTTTTGGTGAATTAGACAATAGAAATCCTATTATTATTATTATTATGGCTCAAATACAGTCAGTCACATGTACAAAGTATCATCCGGTATCGTCAGTATCGATTACGAATAAGTATTTATATATATATATACAGACAAATATATCCAGGTTAAGAAAGGCACAATCACAAAAGATGTCATAAATATTTTAATTGTATCTGATAATGATTCAATAACCTCAAATTCGTTTCGTTCTCTTTTTAAAATTAATCGTCAGTTTTCGGGTCAACAAGTCCCCATCGGTCAAATAATAAAACGGTTCCCTCATAAACCCCGATTATTATACACGTGTTGGGAACTTGGCGTAAATAATGAGTTGTCAGTCCTCTATACAAACCTAAAATGCCTTCTTCTCTGTACACTAGATGAATCGTTTGAAAAAAACCCCTATATTTGGTCCCTTCTTCTCGTAGCCGAGTTCTTGCTACTTCTAAATAAAATAACCAAAAATAATTATCAAATAATAGCTGTGGAATGGTAGGAGTTCAACTTCTCTCCCCCCTCATATCCTCATTTTGAACCCACGCCTTGATATTCAAATATTTGCATAAGCACTCACTGATAGACATGATTAAAATTAAATTATTTAATTAAAAGAAAACATTGCCAATGTAAAATTTCAATTCAGCTTATTTGTTTTTGCCATATTTGTGATGTGAGCCCGTCAGATATAGGTCAAACTCCCCCGTAAACATATTAAGCTAAAAAAATTTAAAGTAGGTCAAGATCAAATTTATGTCATATTAAGGTCAAAAAAGCAGGTCAAGGTTGTTTTACCGGAGGAATTATAGCAAGCAAAACCGGCAATATTTGGAGCTCAGATGCTCAAGTATTGGTCTAACACAACACAAGGTAAAGGTCAAGAATAACAAAACAAGAAATCCTAATTGACGACAGAAGATAATTGTATAAATATATATTCAAACAAGTTACAAAAGTATGACAATTGTAAACAATATCTTTAGAGAAATTTTAAATAGCAAATATAAATAAAAAAATTAAATAATTTAATTTTAATATATCGACATTAATTGAATTATTTCAATATTTCATTTATTTTCATTATGATAAAAAATCTAAAATCAATTTTCAATGCAAACTTTTTGTTTTGCCTTTATCAAATATGAAAAAAGAAAACAGATAAATCTTGGCGCCAAATGGACTAAATACGACAGGTTTTAGGAATATTTCGACAAAATTTAATTATCCGTGAGAAAGAACTGTGAATAAAAAATAAAGATAAACTTTTTATACAGGAAGGTAAAAGCGGTAAATGTAATTGAAGTAAATGTAAATCAGAAGGCGACAAATGTCTAAAGTCTTTATGAAAGTATCAAGCAGAATTCAGGAATTCAGTATTAATATGATGGTCTGTTTAAAATTGGGTAACCTTGTCAACAAAGTGCCATATCATGCACTTATGTCTCCTTTTAATCTCCAATGCACATTGCACATTTGAACTATTTTGAATTTGTAAAATTAAAACCGAGTTAGTTAAATTGGAATTTTTCAAGATTATTTTTGTTCAAGAATCATGTAATACGAAACTCACACAATTTAATCTGTTTTTGATATCTTAATTAACATTTTTAAAAGATTTTGTTTAAATGAAGGGATTTTTTGTGCTATAAATTTACACCAATAAGAATTTTTAAAAAATTTTTTATTTTTTAATTATATATGCAAAAAAATATCATATTCTACAATTCTAAACATTGAGACTCGCGTTATATAAACGTATTTTAATGCGTCATTTTCATATTTTTAACAATTAAGTTATAAATTATCCTAAAAAACACATTTCTGTATGTTTGTATATATTAAATATATAAAATTCATCAACTAGCCCAGAAATGCACAAAAAGAATAGAATGCACCCCTGAAATATTATTTCAATTCACATCGAGGATTTTCTAATGTATTTTTTAATTCCAAATTTTTATGTACCGAAATTATTTTGTAAATTGAATTGTTTTCTAAAATTGATTTAAAAAAGGTGTGTAATAATATATAAATGTTTCACAATTGATCATTATGCGTGATTTGATTAATAACTAGACGACTGGCGGGCGCATCACTGTATTTACACATGTCATGATGCATAAGGTCAAACATTATTTAATAGATTTGTAAAAAAATTCACTTGAAAACTTAAAATTGATGTACTTGACAGTGATTGGACGGCTGTGAAATCATCATGTTTATAAACATTCGGATTGGTTAATAATGTAAAAGCACATTTACTGACAATTATATACTTATTTGAAGGTCTGTTTATACAATACGAATCATTTTACACCTATATTTGCAAGGCTCCGACGGAATTCGATCATAAATTATTTATTAGCGCATTACAAGTTATATTTATCCTTTTACCAAAAAAAATTCATCGTAAAAATAATTTCAGACAATAAATTTTTAATAATTTATTTAAAAGAAATAAATAAATATTATATAATAACGTTTTATTATAGATATATTTTTAACTTAATTATAGTGATTTAAGGAACATTAAATTTCTGGCAGTCATGAAGATTTCCGTGGTCTTCGATTTGGTAAAATCTGATGAGCGTTTTTGTGCAACCTTTCAGTTAATAATTGTTCAAATATTTAAAAATATGTAAAAAAACTTCAGATTCATATTTAGCAAATGCTTATTATATAATATTTATTTATTATTTTACATTTAATTTCAAACTGCTAACAGGAAACTAGCTTTTCATTAAAAAAAAATGGAAAATTTTCAACTATTATCACTTTACTTCAGAAACAGCTGTGTTGTTAAATTTATTTAATTTTATTATCTGCTTTCTAATTGGCTATTAATGAGATTTTTAAATACATCAGTGCAATTGTTCTACAATTTCTCCTTAAACACGCTTTAAAATTATAACAAAATCTTGATATATTTAACATAAATTTCACATACATCGCCAAACATTTATAATTATGTTCTAAAATTATAAATAACAGCTTCATATTGATTATTTTTGTGCACAATTATGGAATTGCGGCAATATATATAAATAATACATATTAATTATTTGTATGACACTTAACATTAAAAATGAATGGACGCAAGATATCTTAAACTAGTGTAGCAATAATAATAATAATATTAATAATAATAATAAAAATAATAATATTAATAATAATAATAATAATATTACTAATAATAATAATAACAATAATAATAATATTACTAATAATAATAATAATAAAAATAATAATAATAATAATAATATTAATAATAATAATAATATTAATAATAATAATATTACTAATAATAATAATATTAATAATAATAATAATAATAATAATAATAATAATAATTAATTTTGGCTGAACATTGACAAAGATAAATCTATTAAGTAACAATAGTGAATCAAAATCGTGTAAATAAAGAATGATAAACAGAAAAAATGCTAAATAATTTCTAATCAATTTATACTCAATTATTGAATGTGGAAGTGCAAATAGTTAAATGCTTTGAGACTGTGCAAATCAATGTTGATTCAAAATAAAATAATGAAGCATTAAAAAGTAAAACTCTATAGGACGGCAACGAAAACATAGATAATTCCACTAAATAGATGAGAGTACAAGGACAAGTGAACAGAAGTATATAAAATTGAGTCCGTGATGATTATAGTGTTGATGAAAATAATGGATTGGCTGAGCTTGGGGAATCCCCAATGGGGAACATGGTGAAGTAGGTTGCCTGAGGAGTAGGACACTCATAAGGTTGATGAAGGAAGGCAAGGACGGAATTATATGCAATTGCTGATACACTTGGTGGGCAAGCAGTTTGGTGATTGAGAGAAATTTTTGATGGCAACAAGTCATATTTTTGCAAATATTAGACTGCCGAAACCAAATCATTCTTCTTTGAACCGAATTTTTTGTTTCTGGAATTTCGGCCTAACTATTAATGAGAAATAAAAACACATAAAACTTATTTCGCCACATATACGCCATTTGGATAACTCGAGGGCATATTAATTTATTTGCTTACAAAGTTGCTATAGTATTTGATTCCAACGGTTCTATAGTTATGCTACAGGTTTCACTGCAATGATTTATCAATGGCTTAACGCTTGATTCTGATGTTTCCTAACTTGAATCACAATAACTGACAATCGCAATGAAGCTGAGAGCTGAAGAAAGCTTAAGTGATGCAAGTAAAGACAGCCCGATGAGCATATTCGACGTGGACAACGACAAGGATTCAGACGAGAAGCAGCTCAGGGTCGAGATGGAAGGATTACGGCGGATAGCTACATTGGGCCTCAGAGGATTTAAAATAGCTTAATTAGATAAAAAAACAAATATAATACCGGATGTCGTTGCAGAAAATCTGAATAATATCTTCATGCACGATGGAGCACCTTGGCATATTTCAAAACAATGTCTTGAATTCTTTACTATTATATCGCTGATCTGGCCTTTTAGAAGCCCAGAGCTAAATAGAATTGAAGATATCTGGGCTTTATGGTAAATATAATATTTAGTGGACAAAAACTAAAGGATACGCGCGGCAATAACGAATACGATCATCATTATCATTGGAGAATAAAATTTGTCTTTCAGAAAATCTTTAAATTGCCGTAATAATTAATAAATTGTAAAATTTTTTATATAATTATTTTCATTTCCGATGCCTGATACCGAACGAAAGATATCTCAAAACCCAGAAGATTTAGAGAGCTGGGTTGAATAAGGTATTCCTATGTAAAAAAGCTTTTACTATCACTAAGTTAAGCATTTTCTAGAATGAAAGCCTAGAAGAAGACCTAGAAAGACGTCCAGAAATGATCAGTTATCAGTTTTATTAGACCAAGGGTTCCAAAACATTCTCGCGCATTAATCCTTTACAGTATAATTATTAATAATGCTATTAAGCAACCCAATCCTAACTAAAATGATTGAATTCTCGGCTGATTGAAACAAATAATCCCCTAAATCCATTAAATTACTGAAATCTAACATTCAATAAGACCTGACAATGGAGATTCCGTGACCAAAAAAAAGAAGAGATATTATCTGCTACAACAATGACCAGTTTAAAAGTATAAAACGGTGATTCCTTGGTAGCAGCATAAATTACTATATCAGCTAAGTCAATAATATAATAATTACTTTGCAACAAGGGCTTATTTGATGATCGACTTATCGAACGAGCAGTTTATAATATATTCCATCATTTCTATTTGCATTACAAAGGAGATATAGCGGATAATTATTTAATTTTTACATTTTTCATTATATTCTTTTGGAAATCATAAATTAAATTTGACTCTAATTATTCACTCATATTAGTATCAAATCAGTAACAAAGTTGAATTCTAATGCGCTGCAAAAATCCTTTATTCAATCACTGAACAATAAAATCAGTAGTTTTATGTTACTTTCTAACGCATAATTTAATTTAATTTAATTTAATTTAAATAATCAATTACTTTCAAATTAGATTATTTTCAATAAATATATATAAAAAAATTTAAAATATTTTTTAAAAATATTGTAAATATATTTATTGAAATCTAAATTGAAAAAAAAATTGATTAATTAAATTAAATTTAAAAATTAATAGAAATTTGTTTATTAAATCTATAATATCTATAGCTTATTTTCTGATGATGACAGGAAAACTGCCGAAATATATAATAAAAATTGTTTGAAAGGCTCTTTCTTACAGAAAAATATATTAAAAAAAAATTCTACTTTAAACTCACATTACTTAATTAATGACAAAATCGATATCTAATGTGCTAATAAAATTGATTGATTCAATCACGGAACCCTGAAATCAGTAATTTTATGACACATTTGGAAATTTATATTGAACAACAAGATCCATCAGTTAAATTAACTCTCCAGAAGGATCGGATCACATGAAGAATTTATTTAATGGATAATTATATATAAATTAGAGATTTTATTTCAATAATTAACAACCAATATAAAGTTGATAATAAAAACGAATAATAATTATAAAAATAAGTATCCTCCCCCTCCCTCGCGAATTGATCTCAATGTGCATAAATGTGCACTTACATATGTATGACCTTGTTATTGATATTTCACTAATTAAAACAACAGCGTGTGACTGCCAAAAGTTAATAATAGAAGTTTTTAAAGTAAATTTAGAAAAAAACCAAATAAAAAGTATTTTTAATTAAAATATAATAAAATAATCTATAATAATTAAATGGAAAATAATTTTGAATGTTTTTCTGCGCTCGTTTTTGAGAGGGCTAGTTAAGAGTTGATGAAAATTAATAGCGCAATTATCTCCAGTTGCGTGCTGGCACAGTTGCATTGGTATATGTCAATATCATTTGAAACGGATTATTTCCTATTATGTTCAATTCCATTAACCAAATGGTGGGATTGCAAAGAAATGCCGATGGCGGGGGGGGGGGGGTGAATTCACCAATGAAAAAGAAATCACTCCAGGGCAAGCCGTTCACAATAGCACATGTCTATAGATTTTATGTAGGGATTTTTAGACTTGTATTGATTTTTTGAAAAAATTAAATTTTTCATTCAAACAATTCCTATAGAATGTGAATCTTACAGGTTATTATATAGAACATATTAAATGGTAACAATTCAGACCAAGGAAGCTAGAGAAGCATTCAAAAGTCCATATATTACAGTCATATTTTCTGCATGTAAAAGTTTACCGTTTAATATAAATTTCACGAGTGGCGTTCATTTGAAAAAATAGAATTTCCTTAAATAATTTTCACAATTCATTTTCATATTTTAATTCGACATGATTTTATACATTCAATCGTTTTTCAATTTTCACTGATTTAGTAACTTCAAATGAACTTTGAACCGAGAATTAATTGACACGTTGAATAGCTAGCTAGCCAGTCAATGGACAATATTTAATCAAATTATATATCATGGACCCGATGAAATAATGCGGCATTATATTAATATTAATATATTATTATTATTATTATTATTATTATTATTAATTATTATTATTATTATTATTTATTGTTATGATTGTTATTATATTATTATTATTATTATTATTATTATTATTATTATTATTATTATTATTATTATTATTATTATTATTATTATTATTATTATTATTATTCGAAAAAATAGTAAGAAATCACTGAAATAATCCAAGATAAAGGAAAATAAGATAAGTAATATATATATATATTTGTGTGTGTGTCTATGTATATAAAACGAATTTTCATTCGACGAAATGATAATATCCGGTATTCATATATGTAAAGGCAGCAATTAATGCATTCAGATATTTATAGGATAATCATTTACACGATAAGATAATAGAGAGAGAGGGAGAAAATTAACTATAAAAGTATAAAAATGGCAACTTAACGATAATAATAAAAAATATTCATAGAGTTTTGTAAGTTCGTTAAATAATTTTATATTAAATGTTTTATATTAAATTTTATATCAATTTTGTATGTGCCATTTTCATTGACGAGCTGCTTATTTTGCCTTGAGTGATGCGTGAGTGACTTTCACGGATAAGTAAGCCTGGTCAATGAATAAATACGGGAATAAATTGAAATATTACTAAAACTTATTGGACAAATTTCAAATACTTTTGTCGACTCCAAATAAAAACTTACTCTGGTGTTATCAACTCCGCAAATAATTTTGTTTAAATGAGGCAAACACCGAAAGAATGTCAAGAATTCACTGGCACCCAACCTCTATATCCACCTTATTTTTTCTGTTTTTGACTGCAATTTAATTATTCAAAATAATAGAATATCGTATATATATTTTAAACGAAACAAAATGTATTTAAACTAAAATTTTTCTAAAGAATAAAAAAGTTTATTTTCCCTTTGCATATTTAATGAAAGAGAAATGAAAAGGCTTTTTCTCGTATAATTTCATTAAATATATATATATATATATATATATATATAAATTCCTTTTAGTTTATAAATGTTATGTAATAAATTAAACAATATTGTTAGAATTGATTTTATATTGCAATATTTATCGGTTGTAATTTAATAATTAATATAATATATTTTATTGTCAGTAGTATATCAAATTTGTGCTTTTATCGTGTTATTTCATAATATTTTCGACCAATTAAGTAACTTAATAATTTTAATTATTTTTTTAACCACAAATAGCAAAACTACAAAGCTCACATTAATTATTAATTTCAACTCGTTCAATAAAATATTTTTTATTAAGTATTCACTTGGTTTTATTTGAGTGCCAAAACGATGCAATTAATATTATACAATGAAAAAATGAAACAGAATAAATTTCCTTTCCATTTGAAAATTTAGCATCTTAATAAGACTCGAATCAATTTCACATTTTAGACAATAATGTTGGAGGTGAAATTATTTCCATTGGTTATTTCCAGAGAAAAAATGAAAAATGTTATATTTGATAGATTTATGAAAATGTGCTATAATCAATATTATTAAATTATTATCGAAAAATGTATTCAAAAATTCCAAAAATTAACTTATAGAAAAGGCAAAACATTGTAAATTACCATGAGGATAAGCCAGAGTGGTTGAGATGGTTTTGGAAATCATTGAAGCGCCCATACAACCAAACATGTCTGTGTAGTTCTGTAATTTTGAGATGTGGTTATTATTGGAAGAAATGTCTTTTGAAATATTCGTGTTGTGAAATTTGTTAATGAAATGTATTTTCAAACTCTCATAAATCATAAAGTGAATTCCGGTTTCGGAAATACCGGCATATGAGGCTGTAACGCCGCGAAAGAAACCTCGGATTCCTTTCGTTTGATAAGTATCTTTGACGATTTTCCAAACTTTGAGCTTCTTTTTGCCAGCACTAAAATAGAATGCCTATATAACCAACAAGGTCAAGGATGATTTCAAAAATACATTCAATAAACGTCAGTAGCCCTTTAATGAAGGGTCAAGTATAAATATATATATATATATATATATATATATATATATATATATATATATATATATATATATCATTATAATGACTTTTTTGTTTTTCACCTCTGATTTCTTTATAAGTGACATAATATTTTCTACAAAATTTGACTATGAATCAGATTTATTTAAGATATTCACAAATTGTCGGCACAGCTTTTTTTACGGACAGACATACGGATATATTAATATTTATTTTAAATCTATTTCCTGAGAAATTATTAAATTGATTATTAAATTAATAAAACATAATTGTGATAACCCAAAATAATTATGAGGAAATATATGTATATATATTTAAAAACTACCTAATTATTAAATTAATAAATGCATTTTTGGCGATTTGATAAATGAAAAACTAATTTAAATAATTAAATTTATCAAAAGTCTTTATATAAACTTTAATTGGTGTAATATTGTAATTAAAATGCTTGGAAGCACTCTTGAACAGGTGTGCGAAGAAAACAAATCAAAATTAAATAAAGAAAATATTTAATTATTATCATATTGCAAAAATAAGAAAAATATTTGTTGTAAGGCATAAAAGTTGCATTTAGAATATTATTTTACTTTACAGCTTTAATTTATATGTTTTCTTAAAAATTTTAAATAATTAAATATTTAAAAACCTTTACTTTGAAATGGTTGAATTTATCTTTTAATTTAATAAATTTATTTGTATTTAAAATTGAATAATATAAAAAGATTTAAATTTTATTTGGTGGTCCGCAGATTTCAGATTTCTGATTTTTTAACCACAGCTTTACACTATACACTTTATAGTATGGAGAATACCTATAACCTATTAAAGCAGGCTTGTCAAACTTAACCCATGTCTTGGGGCGTAAAAACAATTTTGACTTGTAAAGGGCCGCTCGAAAAATTTCTAAGTTTAAAACATTTATTACTAATAAAAATGCATATATACATTATCAAATCTATAGAAATATATATATATATATATATATATATATATATGCATGTATATAGCGGCTTGTGTATTTTGCTGAGTAGTATCAATCTTTGCCTTTTATTGTTGTTCTCATGAATGAATGTTAAAAATTTTACAACAATTATAGACATAAATAAATGTACATAGAAAAATTTCTTAGTTAAATTATATTGAATATTTCATTTGAATTGTAGTTTTTACTGAATATTTTAATAATAATTGTTGTCTACACTGCATGCTAACCGAGGCCCGCAATTTCGACATCTTATTGGATTTAGATATTTCATTATTGATTAAAAATTTGATTAAAATTTATTATTTTGATTAGAAATATTTTTTTTGTATGCCAAAATTGTAATCCTTATGTTTATTAGTACAAAGCCATCGTTATATTTTCTCCCGCTACTCCTGTGACATTATTAAGGAAATCAACAATAAACGGAAACCTGGTGAAAATCGGACAATCGAGTATTATGTAGGAAAGATTTGTAAAGAAAAAAGAAAATCAAGAGCAAACAATATAATTGAAATAGTAGATTTAATGCGACAAGAACGAAATTATGGCATTGTAAAATTTGCCTAAAAGATCAGAAAGCTATTCAAGAACTACGAAAGGGAGAAAGAGTTAATGATTACATAACACTTACAGTATGGAACCAAAAAACGTTTTAAGAAGAGGCAGAAGAAATCAATAAGACAAAGCTCAAAAACTTAATTTTTACATATGAAAAATAATTATTAATCTATTTGCTTGTAACTATAGTATCCTGGTAAACAAGTTTGAAATGAAGAAAAAAAATTGATTCTTCACCGTCACTTTGTATGAAGAATCAATCATTGAGCATTTTGACAAGTGCAAATTACAAAGTTAAAATATTTCACATAGTTGGCATTTGTATAAAAATTACCGAATGATTTATGACAAAAATATTTAACAATAAAGTCAAGATAGAAATAAACACAAAAATAATTTATTGCATTAATTCAATAAATAAATAAATAACTCATTAAAGGAAAGGTGCAATTGCATTGAACTGTATTCACGAAGTTTTTAAATTTTTTTTATTTTCATTCTGGAAATGAATCAAAAATTAATTCTATGCGATAAAGCAAATCCGGAAATTTCGGTTGAATAAAATGAATTTCTGATTTTTTTCCAGAATGAAAATAAATTTAGTTTTCTCGACATAGTTATTTTCTATACATTACGTGATATCCAGTACATTTTCCAATAGTTTACTAGTTTCCAGCTAATGGCTCTCATCAGTACTATGCGGGAGATGCTCAGATTTCTCTGAGCGCCATGTAAGTGTAAAAACAGTGTCAAGTTAACACCGTTATACATCAAATAAGTTTGCAAACTTTGGATTTAAGGCAAGAAAAAAGACGAATCTTTATCTTGAAACCTCCTTTCACCATGGTTATTTTCGTTGTTTAAATATAATTATATAATTAAGGTCGTATGCAAGCCCCTGTCACACATAAATTTCTTTCAATTTCAAAGATTTTTACAGCATTCGATGAAAAATTGAATTTCAAGACTTTATTCTCGTTTACATAATTTCTTTTCTAAATTCTAGTTTTAGATTGGACTTGTGATTCCTTGAGTATTGATTGGGATCTTCGTTTAATATTAATAGGGGTTGAATTTGTTGGGGGTAAATGAAAGATCGTTTAAAGTCGTACTTAATAACGAAGGTTCACAGATGATACTTTATATATCAGGAATTTATATATCAAGTTAAAATTATACAAGGCATCGGAAAATAATAAATATTTCTCTAAAGTTGAAATGCAAATTTATCTTTACACTGACAAGATTATCAATGAAAGAAAAATAAGTGCCAGTGGATATTTTTTTTGAAATACTGCCTAATTTATGGAATGTTGAGATATAAATTAAACTCTTTCCACTTCAATAATTTATAATTTAATACAAATTTGTTTTAAGTAAAGTGAAAATAAAGTAATTACAATTTTAACGCTATTAACGATCACAAATACTTTTAATTGATTTCAATATCTAAAAATTTAATTTTTAATTGATTTCAATTTCTAAAAATTTAATTTTTAATAGATTTCAATATCTAAAGATTTAATTTTTAATTGATTTCGATATCTAAAAAATTTAATTTTTAATTGATTTAGATATCTAAAAATTTAATTTTTAATTGATTTCGATATCTAAAAATTTAATTTTTAATTGATTTCGATATCTAAAAATTTAATTTTTAATTGATTTCGATATTTAAAAATTTAATTTTTAATTGATTTCAATATCTAAAAATTTTACCTAAATAATTATTTAAATTATCGAATCATCATTAGGATATAAAACTAACAATGAAGAGTGCAAAACTGACGCTCAAATGAGGAATTCACTAATTTAAAATTTAGTTAATTAAGATCAACCATAGCACCAAATGATTCACAATTTTATGATTTCAATAGTAATTATTATAAAATAGATATTATATTAAATTATTATTACGGATCTATAATATAATAAATTTTTATCAATAATTTTCATTTGATTTATAACTGTTTGTTTATAACGGTTGCTAGTGGCCAACTGCACAGGAGCGTAACTACAATGATATAAGTGCTCATAGTAAATGTGCCAAGTTCTTTTGCAATTGTTCAAAGAATCAAAGTCATTTCCAGGCATTTTCAATGAAATTCCTTCACTAATTCCCTTATTATCGTTATATTTGACAATGGAAATTTAGAAATCCGTTACAAGTGACAAAATGTGTAATCTACATACAACAAACAATGTCGGGAATAATATGGAAAGATAACAAAAAGTAATTGTTAAAAACTGTACCAAGGAAAACCGATCGAGAAAAAATTTTGGCTATATAAACAAAAGAATAAAATTTACAAAACCATTTTAGTTTGATTGAATTTAAATAATTAATTGAGAGATTAAGCCAGATTTAATTATATTTCATTTTCTATATAAATAACCATGGACACCCCCGATTAGGTTGCGCGATTCAAATGGCATTTTACATGGGAATCGGAGGAGAATTGATAACTTGGCCTCGTACAGAGGTCAAATATAAAGCTTCAGTAGATAGAATCCTGATTCAATGTGACCAGACGAGTGGCGATGATGTTGATAAACAATGAAGCTGTTGGAAGGATTGTAAAACTTTTTGGTTGAATATTCATAGATAATATTTATGCGCCATAAACGGAGCTACTGAATCTTTCAAAACAATAACAATTACAAAACCATTTTAATTTGTAATTGAATTTAAATAATTAATTAAGTCAATAAAATTATTAAAGTTATTTTGTTGATAAACAATGATAATAAGTATAATTTATGCGCCATAAACGGAGCCCCCAAATTTCGCGTTACGGACTCAGGATTTTTTGTCATTTTCATCAAGCTAAAATTACGGTTTAAAAGTCGCGATTTGTGGAATATTACTGGGATTCTTTATTGGTGAAAGGCTAAGTTAGGACAAGGTTTATTTCATTGGATAAATGCCATCTTATCCCTTGTCTCGTTTAAATGTATTTTCTACATTTTTATGTATAAAAATAATCGCAGTGTAAATTCAAAGAAATGGGAATTTGATTATAAACAAATAAAACCCAACTGCAGTAAACAGACCCGTCCCCCGGACAATATGGCATCCTAGGCGGTTATCTCTATGTCAGGAGTCGGCTCTGCAAATGAAGCTTCGTTAATACGACAAAAACCTACGTTTAATAATTTGATAGGTGAAATTTTGACGTTCGTTTATATTATTGATCCGACTCAGGCGTGACCCTTGAAATACCAAAGTCGAAAGTCATATAATAGTGTATTTATTTGAACCAATAGAATTACTCTTCTCGGTTGATTGATCATTGGTAAATACTCGGTGGGTGCAACTAACATTGTGGTAAATAAAAATAGTTTCAATTACTTTTTATGTAACGTTTCCTTAGCTCCAAGACCATTTTATACATTTTTAACTGGCATATGATTTCATTTTCTATTTGTTATAAAGAGACATAAATGATATCTACGTGGGAGTTTATTGGTTTACTAATTATTGATACAGAACACAAAAATACAGACATCAAACATCATAACCAACCTCTGATTTTCAAACTACAATTTCGACATATTATTCGGCATAATATGTGAATTTAATTAATTATAAAATATTCTTTAATTACCCTTCCTTACACTATTATATAGCTTTTTAATCCCCTCGTCACAAATGCCTCAAATCGTCACTTACCCATTCAATCCTAATTGCTTTCATTCGGAATTTATTATTACTATTATATATCATTTTTCAAGTAATTAAATATGGATCCCCAATGATTATAAATACATTATCAATAATTAAATAAAGTTTTTAGATACAAATTGTTTATTATTTTGACTTGTAATTTTTAAGTGAATATCAAGGAGATTTCCAGAAAAAACGAATGATACAAAAAAGGCAAAAAGACGGAAAAATGTCAAGAATATCCACAATTATTATAAAAAAACAAAATTTCTTTAAGAGGTCAACAGAAACTAAATGTAAGGGAAATCTATTTTGCTCCTAATCACAAGTTGATAAAACGAGATAAAACAGAATCTGATCTGAATGGTGCAAAGATCAAAGATTTTCCACCAAAGAAGAAATCGGGAATGAATAAAATTAGTTCCACTTAATAACGGAAGGAATTCATGGGAGAGAAATTGGATTTATTTATAAACATATTCAATGAGGTTGAAGAGAAAAACCGTATGTAGCTGATAATATTCACTATATAGATATTATATTGCGCAATTTCCTTTACGTTTCGATTAATAGTTAATAATTATTCAGCCAAATTAAATGAGAAATAATCTAACCCAAAATCTAATTGCAACCGAGTCTTAATGAACCAGATCGGATTTGTGACAGTTGACGAAAGGCCACCTAAACAAATTCCAAACATAAACATCGGAAACAATCAAAGAAATTATCACTAATCACATTCAGATCAATACAAATAATGATCGGATCAACGATAGAAAAATTGTTTCCGATAATTGTAATAAAAAATTTTAGATTTTTTTTCCTTTTCTGAATCTTATTTGGAGCAAAATCAAAAATAAAAACTTATTACGTAATTTTAACCTACATTTTTTCCCAATCAACTGGGTGACCTATATTTTATATTCGTTCGGTTATGATTTCCATGGTGATTTACACAATTTTAAATGTTGACCTACATTTTATTTTCAATCGATATGATCCACATGTTGGTTTCTATGGTATTTAAATACTTACTTCTGTGATCTACATAATTTCTAATCAGAAATCTGTCCAATGAGAACTTTTAAGTGCAAAAAAGATATTCACAATCTAAATCAATTATTATGATATAAAATAGCTTGTAGTCTCAACGGTTTTTTCTAATCCAATAATTATTGATTTTGTATCATAATAAAATGTTACGCAACTTCATAATCATTATTATCCAAAGTAAAATAAAAATATTTAACAAATAAGCACAAAATTAATCAAAATCAAATTTTAATTTATTAATTTACTTGAAAGAGCAGCAGAACAAAAAAAGACTGCATTGGAATATGGAACAAATATTTCATTAAAATAAGATTGTGCATAATTATAAGCCCAAAAATATATACTCCTAAATTGTTTATTAGTTAAATGTTTAAAACAAAGATTCATTTCATTACCGAGATGGAATAACGCCAACTAAAGTAGGCACAACACCTCTAAATAAACCAAGCTTTCCTTCGGTAGCAACAATTAATTTAATATTTTTAATGACTCCAAAAGATTGTTTTCTATTCTTTTGAAATAACTTATAAACTAATGAAGAACGGTGATTAATAAATTTATTTAAGTCCATTTTTTACAATAATTATATTTGGTTGAAGTTATCTTATTTTGCTCTGAATTCTGATCAAAATTAGCTACCCTAGCAGCTGATGCTTGTAATCTGACCTTAACTACTTCTAAAGGTGACGTTATTAATGCAGCGACTGTTCCACCGATTCTTAAATAATATTTATATAAGATTGGTAAACACTATTTTTATACTTACCCACCAGCTACAAGGTGGGTCATTTCTGAACCTAGCATAAATAGTCTAAAAAATATTTAAAATTTTATTAGATACAAAAAGTTCTTAAAAATCTAATTTAAATACATGTGATCTTAAACAGCATTAAGGTCATTGAACATTCATAATGCGCATGAAAATGGGAATATTAAAACAAAGAATATTAGTGTAATTGTTATTTTGGAATTCTGGCTTGGTAATTAAATTTTCAACATATTTAAAAAATTCTTAGTGAATTTATTATTTAATTATTTATATATATATATATATATATTTAAATTCATAATTAATTTGAAAAAATTCTTTATTATATTTTAATTAAAGAAAAAATAACATATTGTTTTCTATAGTTCTTTAGATTTATAATTCTTTTTGATTTTACAATAATGACAAACATTTATATTGTGGGGTTAGTGGTGTGGATGACCTTCACCCCAAACATACAAAATAGTTTTTGCTCCCGCCAATGGTTACCCGTTGCTAGGCAACGTTGGTACTGTAACCACTGGTCACAGGACGTCCAAAGGTGAGTTCCGATATCAGAACTGCTAAGGGTTAGTCCTATGTCGGGTTCAGCGGACTGCCGTTAGAAGGCCTATGTCCGTCTTCCATTTTAGGTCCATTTATTACTTACCATTTGTTGGGCCAGAACGTAAACGGCCTTGAGGAATGTTTAAATGGATCAGTAACACACACGCAAATACAACAGGCAATTTAAATAAACCTATTGAAACACCAACTAAACCCTATCAAATATGAGAAAAAAGGAGAATTAAAAATAAAATAATAAACATAAAAATAAATTAAAATAATAACAAAACGCACCAAGATCCGCACGATACCAACACAAACATAACAAGAAAACACAACAAATTCGACAAAATTGAAAAAATTAATAAAAGTTCATGAAAGTGAAACTTAAATCAAAAAATTTGAATTAGTAATAATTCAATAAAAATTCTAAATGAAAAATTATAAAAATAAATCAAAAAATAATAAAATTAAAGAATAGAATTTACTAGAAAATAACAAGGTCGAATTTTGTTTTACTGCATCAAATTTAACATGCGAGGAAAATAGGTATAAATACTGATCCATTTTCACATTTAACTAAACCATTTTGAAACCAATTTTGAAGTTGTGTTTAAAACCATTTTACAAACCATTTTGAATTTGTTTTAAAGCTATTTTCAAACCGTTTTCAACTTATTTTTAGGTGAGAAATGTTCATTTTGGAACCCTCTCTCCACGTCGCATCCTTGCAACCTCGATAGAGCTCTGCTTGGATGTCGGCGTGGGGGGAGAGGTATTTTTTGTTTTATTTGATTATATGCAACATTATGCGATTTTTATGGACTGACAATGGATGGTAATTATGTTTATTTGTTTATAATTAATAAATATTATTAATATGAATAAATTGTTTTATATGTTTAAATAAACTAAACTTAATTTTTTCTGTCGAAATTTTTCCGGCCCACAGCCAACACATAACGCAAGAAAGTAAAATCTACATAGTACAGATGCATGTAAGTGCGTGGAAGATCGCCAATGATATGTACCCGTGAAGACTCAGCGTGAGGAACGCAGGGGTCGTAACGTCAATATTATCCTTATAGCTGAAACGAGAAATAAGTGTTGGGCCAGAACGTAAACGGCCTTGAAAAATGTTTAAATGGATCAGAAACACACACGCAGATACAACACGCAATTTAAAATAAACCTGAAAAACACCAAATAAACCCTATAAAATCTGAGAAATAAAAGAATTAAATATAAAATAATAAACATAAAAATAAAATAAAATAATAACAAAATGCACCAAGATCCGCACGATACCTACACAAATACAACAAGAAAACACGACAAATTCGACGAAATTAGAAAAAATCAATTAAAGTTCATTAAAGTGGAATTTAAATCGGAAAATTGAATTAGCAATAATTCAATAAAAATTTAAAAAAAAAAAATTATTATAAAAATAAATCAAAAAATATTAAAATTAAATAATAGAATTTGCTAGAAAAGAACAAGGTCGAATTTTGTTTTACTGCATCAAATTTCACACGTCACATAATTAGGTATAAATACTGATCCATTTTCACATTAAAGTTAACCAAGAGCCATTTTTCAAAAACCTTAAAACCTTAAAAAACCAAAAACCATTTTTCTTTTGAATTTACGTATTTGGAAACCTTTTTAGGTAAGAAGCATATTGGTTGGAACCCTCTTTCCACATCACGTCCTTGCATCTCAATGGAGCTCTGCTCGGCGTTGATGTGGGGAGAGAGGTATTTATGTTGTTTTATGCTCTATTTTATGATTTGATGTTTTTATGGAATGGTTAAATGGGTAAATTTATTTGTTTTATAATTAATAAATTTTATTAATATGTACAACTTAATTTATATGTCTTTAAAAATTATAAATTTTAAATGTCGAAATTTTTCCGGCCCACAGCCGACACATCACGCAAGTTAGTAAAATCAACATAGTGCAAATGCATGTAAGTGCGTGGAAAATCGCCAATGATATGCACCCGTGAAGACTCAGCGTGCGCAACGCAGCGGTCGGAACGTAAATATTTATCCCTATAGCTGAAGCGAGGAATAAGGAAGAAGTCTCTGGCTGCTTCCTCGTTTCTCAATTCTGTAAAATCGACCTAAAATTATCTTACAAACGGCTTAAAATCACCACACCGAGTAGTCCAGTGGGCACTCAATAACTATAATATGAACATACTATGCCTTAAGGTCTATTAAAGGAAAAGGGCACGGGGACAACGTAAATTGAAATTGCTGATATAACCACGTCCGTGTCAATGCCATAAAATGAATTTAATAAAGTTATGATTAATAGGAAATAAAATCTTATTTGTAAAGTGATTTAATATAGTCTAGGAGGGATAAAAGAAAAATCTTATTTGTAACGAAAATTTAGTAAAGTTTAATAAAGAGTAAAACCTTTTTTGTAAAGTAAATCTAATGAAATTCCGATTAATAACCAAATGCGATCTTATTTGTAAAGCAAGTAAAGTTTATGATTAACACGAAAATAAAGTCTTGTTGGTGAAGTAAATCTGATACCGTTGACGATTAATAGGGAATTAAAATCGTATCTACAAAGTAAATTGGCTAAAGTATATGATTAACCACAAATCGAGATCATGTCTGTAAGGTAGATAAAGTTTACGATCAGCAATAAATTAAACTCTATTAGTAAAGCGAAATAAATGAAGTTTATGATTAACAACAAATAAGAAACTCCTGTTCGTAAAGTAATTTCGGTAAAATTTGTGATCAGCAATAAAATGAAACCTTATTCAGATAGATTCGACAAGATTTCGTGATTAGCCGCAAATCAGAGTACGTTGTAATTAAGTAATGTTTAAAGGATTTCCACCAAATTAGAACCACGTTCTAAATAATTTAATTGAAGTTTATAACGACTAATAAGCTATGACCATGCAGTAATGAATTAGACAGAGATTTTCCGAATTAACTCAAAGGAATAAAGTTAGGTGTGAACTAAATTATGATTCAACTGAGATTTAATAAACCGAGTAGCAAGACGCTAACTCGAGAAATATAATAACAAACAGATGACCGGTAATGAATAAATAGTTATTAGATAAGGGTAAGTCTCGACCCAAGAGATCGTATTAGAAATAATATTACTAGTTTCCTTAATCAAATTTTCATGCTGCGTTCCGAGGAGGCTAAAATAATCTCTCAACAAGGGAGGCACCGAGCTAACCGAAACCAATTGCTTTATCAAACGAGATGACATAGACGTGGCGAATTCAACTTGACAATACTCTCTAAATCGATAACCAGATAAAAGCCCCAGGTTAATCAGATGTAACATGAACCGTAAACCAAACCGCCATAAAATCTAAGCAATTAGTAATATAGTTAAAATCCATTTTTACTTTACGAAAAGTCGACTTTGAAAAATGTTTTATTAACAACAGTACACTGAAAAAACTCACCAAAGTTCGATAATATTATAAACATCCTGACAAAATGATGAGAAAACCCTCCATCCGAAGAAGATAATAAATTCCAGAGGCATGGGTAGCATAGTATTGCGAAGGGATCCCCCGACGAGTGGCAGATAGGTCCGTAAATAAACCGATTGGAGTGTGCGAATAAGCATAGACATTGATAATTTCGAGACGATCAAATTAACTAAGTTAGACATATCAGTCGACTTAGTTAGCATAATCAAAACATCACGACGAAAATTGTACTTCTAAAGTTGACTAACTAATGAATACCCGTTCGATCGTCAACATAAAACACAATGATAAACATTTTCATTAGCATGCGCTAGAAGTGACCAATCTAAACCCCACATAAATTAAATTGGGCGATTAATCCTCACCATATCCCAGAGCGGATGGCGACACTCCCTTTATCAACACATGCTATTTTCGATACCCATTAAAAGCCACCAATAAACCGAGTCCAGAAGAACCCCAATGTTAACCGCTAAACACGCCAAATCTTGGATCCATATACATAAACGCGCTTTAATCGGTATAGCGAAAACCTTTCCCCATAATATTATTTTCCTAAATTAATTCCCCATTGTTGCAGAACATGTCCATCAATCAGACCACCGCTCAATCAACTGGGAAAAAGCGCTCGAGAATGATACTTCGAGCCACAGACGCAATAGAAGGACCCCGGTCACAGTGGCCACATTCTATCCCTCGGAAAGCACGGGACCCGAGCAGCCACCCTCTCGAACCAGAGAGACAACAATATCCAGCCGCCGAAATCTTCGCTAATGCGCAGGACCTCCTCACCCAGTGGGAGCGGGTGCAGGAGCAGGTGGACTTGCAAGTAGTCAAGGCAAGGATGTACCTTGCAAACGTGCTGGATGACATCCTTGCCGGGCGGATCGCCGTCGCCCATCCACCTCGTCCGGTTCGAGACACTAGGCGACCCTACACGGTAGAAGCTCTCAAGAGAAGCCTAGAGCGGTATTGCCCGGACGAATGAACTAATGGACAAATTGATGTAGTGATTTAATAATAAGTAGAACCACGTGTGTTTGCTTCTCATATAACTGAAACTGAGTTTCCGATTTTGTTTGAAAAATTTAACATTTAGACCAATCATAAATTGACGTATAACAACCCATTTAATTACAGCAATGTCCTCTCTACGGATCCTACAGACGGAACTAGATCGCGCGAGGCAGACGAATGCAGAGTTACTTAGTCAGGTCCTGCAATTAACTCGCGAGATACAGCAGGTCAAAGCGACTTGTCTAGACCCTAAACGGACGAAGATCCTGTATCAACGACTCACCGCAGCTCAAAAAGGCTGGGCCGAAGAACGCCAGCTCAATCGGAGTCTGCGTACGCAGGTTCGGGGACTCGAAGTCGCCCTAGCGGTATGCCGGGAAGGTGAAGAGGTAACTTACCCGCTCATCTTCGCCCCAACTCAAATGCCGCAGACAGCTACCAAGTCAGCAGAACAACCCATCACCCCCAGCAGTCGTCGACCGGGACGTAAGGAGCGTGCCCGACGTCGCGCAACACAACTCCAACACGCCCAGCAGTAATGGTTGTACATGTGTCAGAATCGAATAAAATAGTTTTAAATGTAGTTAAATTATTATTTTAATATAACCGCATACCAACACCAATTCATTCCACAGTCAATCCAGCACTAATCGTGAATAATTACGAGGGACAGAGCAAAGCGAGCATAGGTCTTCTATCGACAGCTCGTGAACCCGAGGGTTGTCCGAGCAACTACAGTACTAGCCAATGGTACTCAATTTTTGCGGACAATCCACCACTTGAACACATTACCAACGTTGCTTAGCAACGGGTGCCAAGTGGGTCAGTATCATTTTGTATGGCGTTACTAGGGTCGCCAGGAAGATAAGCAAGATTTGAAACCCTGTAACCCACCATAAGGAAGGAGTCTCTGGCTGCTTCCTCGTTTCTCATTTCTGTAAAATCGACCTAAATTCATATACATACGGCTAAAAATCATCACATCGAGTAGTCCAGTGGGCACTCAGTAAATATAATATAAACACAAAATGCGCCTAAGGTCTATTAAAGGGAAAGGGTACGGGGATAAATTAAATTGAAATCGTTGATATAACTGATTCCGTGTTAATGTTTTGAAATCATTAGACTTATTGCTAAAAGTAAATTAAATTCATATAAATTAGATAAAACTTATTACTAAACGTAAATTAAATTCATATTTTGAAATAAATGAGATGAAACTTATTGCTAGAAGTAAATTAAATTAATATTTTGGAATAAATTAGCTAAAAGTTATTGCTAACAGTAAATTAAATGGTTTAACGTATCTCTAAAGGCAAATTAAACTAATAAATTGTTTAAATTATTAAATCTTATTTCTAAAAGTAAATTAAATTAATAAAACTTATTTCTAAAAGTAAATTAAATTAATAAAACTCATTTCTAAAAGTAAACTAAATTAATAAACTTATTTCTAAAAGCAGATTAACTTAATGTTTTGAGACAAATTACATAAAACGCATTGCTAAGAGTAAATTAGATGCATAAATAAAACTTATTACTAAAAGTAAATTAAAATCGTATCTGAAACAAATTAATTGAAATTGCTGGTAAATTAGTAAAAAACCATTACATTCATTGAGTAAAGTAGTTATTCATTAAAACAAACTAATCCTCTGATTTAACATAAGGTAATTCATGGTCTAAAAGTAAGGCAACTATTGATAAAAAATTGAGCAATTCGTTGATTCAATCAATGTAATGTAATTTAATACCAGCAAAGTAATTATTGAATAAAACTAACAAAAATCCATTGATTTGAAGTAAAACTCAAGCTAAAAATAGTTTATTGATCGAAGCCAAATTAAGGAGGAGTATAAGGATAGAATAAAATAGGTCGTAAATCGTCTCGTCATTCCAAGGAAAACCAAATAAATAAATCGCTTAAATAGAATTAATGTAACCAAATCGATCAACACGAAATTCATAAGAATCGTTGACATAAGAGAAAGATAGTAGTATAATATTATCAAAAATTTACTAAGAACCTGATCATGATAATATCTCCCACCCGAAAAAGTCATAAAAGCCTGCATCATTCAAATACATATATAATTCCAAATACAATCCACATTATATTCGCAGGCGAAAATGACGTAACAATATAATAAAAGCCCAATGCGAATTCGAAACGAAACGTTAATATGCGTAAGATGAGAATCAAACAGATAAGTCTTCTTCGAAACGATTTAATAATCTCGGAATACCATAAGGAGATTAAAGACACTGGTTTCCTAAAATTAAGCAATAAAATGTTTAAATAAGAATAACAGACGTACCTGACATATCCCAAAATTTCCTTATCGCTGCGCACGACCATACTAGATGCCACGATGTAATATCAGAAAGTAGTTAACTAAGAACCAAAGTTATCCGAAATAGTAAACAAGTCGACCGGAAATTGTAAGTCCAAATTTTAGTAAACTAATACGATCCGAGAAATAGAAACTTCCGTCGACATTAGACGTACCGGATAAACAGATCAAATGTCATTTACTAACGCAGTTGCATTAGATAACGGATGTGGACGCCCCACGCTGGTGAGATAATCTAGGGCGAAGGTCAGCTAAGCATTGCGGAACATTTCGAAACACAACGGATGTAGAAACGGAGGCCCAAGTTAAGGTAAATCTTACCAAAGGCCGTTTTGTCGATGTCGTACGACTGGTAAATACAAATCGATAAACACCATTACGGAAATAGACACGTTGAAGTCAAAGTAACGCTTATCCATATCGTAAATTATCGCGTTCAACGTCAACTCTTAAAATGTAACAAACTTTGAAATAATTTTTAATTGGTAATATGTATTTAACAAGTATTAAACGCACCCCGATAAATGATAAGCCTTATACCTAGTAAAAGTAAAATTGACGGTTACAATATTATCCAACACTAGGCATCCAATAACCTTTAAATGAATTCTAATAAATAGCACCACCATGCGCGCGACAAACCCTGACTCGACAAACATTAATACCTGGTAGGTTGTAAGTATCGACTCACTCGTCAATATGGCAGTAGAATTCCCCCAACGTCTCACAATTCGAGTAACCACTAAAATAGGAGTGCCGTGATAAAAGCGTGGTTAATTAAATAGCCTCCCCAAGGACTCATAGTGGCACAACCTATTCAAATTGCCGAGGATTGTAGTAATGATTAGCGTTAACCGCATCCGATAGGTTTAAATTTAGATAACTCCACTAACAATAACATAAGCACCATCCATTCGAATCTGCTCTAACGTGGATGAATTAATTGAATCGGATAATGATGTTATTTTAGATATGTCGCACGAACGAATTACCAGTCAAGGATCGGAACACCAGGGTCGGGCAGGAGCCCCGGCAACTACAGAGATATTCCAGGAGATTCAACGACAGTGGCCGTACCCCACTACTTGGAGGATACTGGGCCTAAATAGCGACCCGTGCGGACTCGCTGGACAACAATACCCGGCAGCGGAATCGTATATCCACGCGCGAGACCTCCTCACCCAATGGGAACGGGTGCAGGAGCAGGTGGATCTGCAGGTGGTCAAGGCGAGGATGTACCTCGCAAACGTAGAAGATGACATCCTCGCCGGGCGAATCGCAGAAGCCTACCCACCTCGCCCAGTCCGCGATATCCGACGCCCATACCCTGTGGTTCCTCCGAGAAAGAGCCGAAAGAAGTCGTTTCCTGAAAAATAGAGATCTCAAAGACACTAACGATTAATACGAACTAGTTTGATTTTTTTTGTTGTTATTGAAAAGAAATGTTCTTTACCCTGTCTTTGCGTTTGATCATTTGTCTAAGATATTCGTTTCAATCGATATGTTTACGAAAATGATAAAAATAGATTATATAAACTACTAGAGTCAAATTTAACGAACTTATTCTTTATAGTTATGGCCACCAGTCAAATTTTGCAAGCGAAACTAGACCGTACAAGGAACACAAATACGGACCTCCTTCACCAAATACTCCAGATGACAAGAGAGGTCCAACGGATCAAAGAGACTTGGTCGGATCCGAAAAGAGTCAAAATGTTATATCACCGAATATCTGCAGCACAGAAAGGTTGGGCTGAAGAGCGACAGCTCAATCAGAGCCTGCGCACCCAAATACGAGGATTAGAAGTAGCCCTAGCCGTTTGTCGGGAGGGGGAAGCGGTCACCTACCCGCTCGTATTCGCCCCATCCCAGATGGTGCAGAAGAATCCTCAACCAGTAGATCAGTCCTCAACTCAACCAATAAATCGTCGGCCGGGACGCAAAGAACGTGCTCGACGCCGAGCTGCTCAACAATCAAAACCGTCCCATTAACTTTTGATAATTCACATTTCTGTTTATTTCAATAAAATAGTTGTACTTACAGTTAAAGTATTTCTTAAGGGGCACTTACACGCAAATGTTATTATGAGTACTCGCAGCGCAACTTAGATCATTTCTCCACATTCGATCATGAATTTACTTCTACAGGGACAGAGCTAAGCGAGCACAGGTCTTCTATCGACAGCTCGTGAACCCGAGGGTTGTCCGAGCAATTACAGTACTAGCAATAATACTCAATTTTTGCGGACAATCCACCACTTGAACACATTACCAACGTTGCCTAGCAACGGGTGCCAAGTGGCGATTAGCATCATTTTGTATGGCGTTACTGGGGCGACCACCGGTCAATTCAAACAAATAAGGAAACCCCGTAACCCACCACATTTAATACTTTTCTTTGCTGTATTTATTTACAAATAGTGACATGATAAACTAAACAATTTTTATTTAATATCAACAAATCAAATTATCATCAGACATGAGTTTATTATCTCATTTGGCCACTCCTTGGGCGCGTCTTCGCAACCGCTCGGTTCGACCTGGTCGAGCGTGTGATCGGGGTTTCTTGTTAGTTGATTGGGCTTTTTCTTGGTCGCGATAGGCTAATTGTGCCGGAGCGAATACCAGAGGGTAAGTCACTGCACTTTCCTCCTGGCACGCCGACAAGGCGACCTCCAGTCCTTTGATTTGTGTTCGCTGCGCCTGGCTTAACGCTCTTTCCTCTTTTCAGCCCTGCTGTGCGGCAGTGAGGCGCTGGCACAACGCTTTCATTTTTTCGGGTTCGGCCCAAGTGGCTTTCAACTGTTGTATCTCTCGACTCTGTTGTAGGAGTTGTCGATGTAGGTGCTGATTTTCTCGTCTAAGTTCTTTCAACTCTTGATGTAATATTTTCGTGGCTTTCATTTCTAAAATTACAATATTTAAATGATTAGTCATTTACAATGTTGATTCAATCCTATTGATCCTCTCTCTTAATTATTTTTTCGATGTATTATCGGCTACGTCTCATGCGTCTCAATTGGTTGGTGTTAGCCCTCTGGTTGGTCAAAGTTTAATAAAAAACCGTTCTATCTTTTCCTACCATTTATTGTCTATAAAATATTTAGAAAGTTATCGCAAAGGGGCAGAAAATTTACATTCTTTAGGTACACTAGTATCAAAGTAGTTAATTTATAAAACTAGAAATTGAATAACCCGTGAAGCATAAACATTTATTGTTATCAAAACTAAAACATATCGATTCAATTCAGTTATGGCCATTAAAACGTTCGTTTCTTCGATTGTTGTGATTGGAATTCCACTGGGGATGCCTGCTCGCATACGTATGATCGCCTGTTGGACGGGATCCGAGTCGATTTCGGAGTGTTGACTGAACGAGTTTCTCCGGTATCACCAATTTAGTCGGTGCTGTCATCTGCATCAGCCTCGGATCTTCTAACTCGAAGGACACTCCATATTCTGACGGGAATCCATCGGTGCTAGGGATAGCTCCACTGGCTATGTCCCGGTTCACTTGAGCTAGTCGTTGTCTGGCTAACACCGCTTTCCGGTGGTATTTTCTTTCTAGCTCCTCCATCTTCATGGCCACGAATTCGGCTCGCTGGCGGTCTTCTCGCGCTGGATTGTGGCCCGGCTCTCGTTTGATAGCGATACTTGGTAATTCGATCTCTTCGGCTTGGTATTCTGATCTTCTTGGCCAACTGGAGTCTCCATAGGTGGATAACAGATACCCGTTATCCCATAGCACTTGACGGTATCGAGCGGCGGAAGCGCTCGGAATCTGTAGAGTCACTCGGGAATTGTCACTCCAGCTGCCAGATGTGTCTCTACGATCTGAATAGGTAAATAGTTACTTGTGAACTTGTATCAATAGAATTATTCATGGACAAGAGTACTCCGCGTTATGAGGTTAAGACATGATAGCTACGGGGTTCTATAGGGTTGATTTTTTGTGAAAATTAATGAATGTAAAATCGTGAAAATTACCTCGCTGGCCTTCTCCATCTGTCAAGAAGGTGTCGCTACTCGAGGGGTGCACCTGGGTAGCATTCCTCGTCCGTTTATAATTATGATCGGCGTTCATTGTTCGAGCGTTCATGTTTAAATATTTTTAAGATGGCACTCAAGAATTCGCCAATGCTTTTATAGCCAATGGCCAGGGTTTATGTTGACATGTTCACCTCAAAGGTCTATTATCTATTTACATTTTTATTTAATCAATTCGATTCAATTCATCGATGACTTTCACAACTTAATTATGATCTTGTATTGCTTTATTGGTGGGTAAACAACTTGTTTCACGTCGCTATTTATTTAGTACCTGTCATCTGATTTTTGTTTTTTAATGTTTGTGGTCAATAAATCGTACTCTGTTGACCTGGTCAATAGTTTGACGTATGATCCGTCCACGTATTATTTGCTAAGATCTGTAGCTCAATCTTATTTATTCATCGTTGATCTTCCAAGATGGATTTAATTTTTGGCGTTATATTCAGTTCAAATATTTGGATTTTTCTACTACCTCAACGTTGGACGAATGTTTCTCATCTATAGCCAACTATTCGGGAGTCTAGGTTGTTCGACTAGCCGGTTGGTGACGGATAATTCCCTGATTGATAGTCGTTAACTGTACTATAAAGGGGCTTAGTTTTTATTTTATTTCCGTTTAGTTATTTATCCTTATTATGATGTTCGATTATTCTTGGCTGCTTCGGACAATTAATCGTATTATGATGATCATCAGTTTATCTCGTCATAAGTTAGTTAATACATTTGCGCCTTGTTTGATTTATTATTATTATTTATTGCCATTTCGTCATTATCGATAGTTTGATTATATCATTTAACTTATTCAATCATCGAATCACCCTTTGATCAGGTAATCGTACCTTTACCCTTCAATCTAATTTGTCAATCATTTTGAACGGTTAACGGATCTATTAGTTACTTCTACTCTATCAATTTAGCCCGGTTCGATCCTTTTAACTATTACTATGGTTTCGTATTTATGAACTCTATTATTTTGGCTTATCGGGGGATGATTTAATCATTGATTATTCGTAAAAAATTACTTTCCTTTTTTATTTAAATAGTTCGATTATTAATTTCATTACATCGTTAACCACGTCGCGATTACTTTGCTAAATTTATTCTTTTATATTTTGGTCGTAAAGTCAGTTAGGGTTCTCTCATTTTATTTAGATTAATTTATTTACGTCGCGTCGAGTTTAAGTTATGGATTCAATTACTTTAAATCAAATTAATTACCATTTAATTATTAAATTTATCTGCATCGCATCGGTATCAAGTCCCCACTACCCGAGCCTTGATTTTAGTCCTAAGGTTCTTATGTTCATATTAGATTTTACGAGTTCCCACTGGACTTCTCGGTGTTATCATTTTGGCCGATGTGTAGTTAAATATTTATGTCGATTTTACGGGAGATGGGTGAAAGAGAGCCAGCCAAAAGACTAGTTCTCAATCTTCCCACCGTCCCTATAATGGGTAGAATATTTACGTTCGAGGTCCGTCGTTGCGCACGACAGAGCTCTCACGGGCACACACTATAGGCGGAGAAACCGCACTTACACAGTGTGACTAGTTATGTTGTGATTTTACTTCCTTGTGTGATGTGTGGCAGTGGGCCAGAAACATTTCGACATAAAACTGAAGATTCGTTTTTCATAATACATATATTTGTTGAAACAATTTCATCATAGTTCGTTCATAGTTCATACATATCAACATACGACAAGAGGTTCCCATACATACGATCAAGTAGAGCTTACATTAAGTTACTTGATTTCTCAGAATGAAAACAGTTATCGAGAGTTGCTCCTTGGAATAAAATTGCTCTGACAAAAAGTGATTTATTCACTGAGTAAAAAGCACTATTGGTTATAAAACCGGTTCAAATATGGTTAAAACTTTGTGAAAATGGATTGGTATTTATACCTGTTCTGTGACCCTAACCTTGCGTGTTATTTTTTATGCGTTAAAACAAAATTTGACCTTGCAATTATGTGTCTAATTTATTTCTAATTTATTATTATTTTTCGATTTCTTTTACAATTTACTCATTTATTTTTTAATTTCAATCATTTCTGATTAAAATTATTTTATTTTTGTTCGCTTTATTCATGAACTCTTTTAATTTTTCGTAAATTGTCATTTTTTCGGTCAAATCTTTTGATATCGTGTTATTTCTATGTCAATTCTTGCATATCTTGGTGCGTTTGTTAGTATTTTAATTTAATTTTATGTTTTCTATTTTATATGTTAAATTATGTGTTTTTCTCGCATTTTAGGTGTTTATTCGATGTTTAAGGGTCCGATTTTGAAATGTGCGTGTTATGTTTGCGTGTTTTATCTTGCTTTACTGTGTGCTTTTCAACTACCTGGCAGCAATATTTTCAGGTCGTTAATCTATAGTTATATTTTGCAGCAATATTTTCAGATTATTAATCTATAGTTATGTTTTGCAGAAATATTTTCAGGTTATTAATCTATAGTTATGTTTTGCAGCAATATTTTCAGGTTATTAATCTATAGTTATGTTTTGCAGTAATATTTTCAGGTTATTAATCTATAGTTATGTTTTGCAGCAATATTTTTCAGGTCATTAATCTATAGTTATGTTTTGCAGCAATATTTTCAGTTATGTTATTTTGGTTTATATGCATCGATGCACGATTTAAAATTTGTTTATATGAATGCCAAATATACAGTTTATACGTCGAGACTTTAGCCTAATTCACCTGGTAATTTATTTTTCTATTATTTTTTTTTGGTGGCCCACAGCCCAAACATAACGCAAGATAGAAAAATAAAACACACTATCTCAAATCGTGTAAGTGCGTGTATTATCGCCAATGATTTCGTGCCCGTGAAGGCTCCGGCGTGAGAACGCAGGAGCTGGAACGTCAATATTATCCGTATATAGGGGAAATTGGAAGGTAAAAGAGTAGTCCTTTGGCTGCTCCTTCATCATCCGTTTCCTGTAAAATTGACATAAATTTTTAACAATCGGCTCAAAATATCTAACACCGAGTAGTCCAGTGGGCACTCATTAATTATGAAATGAAAATACATAGATCTTAAGGACAAAGAGAGGGAATGGGTATTGGGGAAAATTGCGAAATCTTTGCAACAGTTAAAATGAATAGCCATCGGAAAATAACTAATCCGAACGACCAAAATCATAAAAAATAATGTTTTTAAATAAGAATTAAATAGATTATGTTAAATTGAAACGGAAAATATGGGCAGAACGCTGCGCAAATTTTTGGAAATAGTTAAAACATTTATCATAAAAACGGTAAAATAAGGGCGGAACGCTGCTCAAATTTTTCGAATCAACTAAAATACTTATAGAAAATAGAAAAATAAAAGTGAAATGCGACTCAACGGTTGATATAAGATTATTATGAAACTGAAAAATAAGGGCGGATCGCTGCCCAAATTTTCCGAATTGATGAAAATACTTATAGAAAATAGTAAAGTAAAATGAAATGTTGTTCAAATGTTAGTGTGATATCCTTATAAAACCGAAAAATAAGGGCGGAACGCTGCAAAATTTTTCGAATTAACATAAATACTTTATTGAAAATCCGGAAAAATACAGATGGATTACAGATAAATTTTTATACAAGAAAAATATTTTATAAAGCGGAGGAATAATGTAGGATCCCTAGTAAAAACTTGATATTAATAATGATAATAGTAAGGATAATGGTAATAATAATAATAATAATAATAATAATAATAATAATAATAATAATAATAATAATAATAATAATAATAATAATAATAATAATAATAATAATAATCATAATTAGGATAATAATAATAGTACTAATAACGATAATCATAATAGTAATAATGATAATAGTAGTAATAACAATAATGGTAGTTATAAAGATAATAATAAAGGTAATAGTAGTAACAATGACAATACTAGTATCAATAATAATTATAGTAATAAGAATAAGAATAAATGTAATAGTAGTAACAATTAATAATGGTAATACATATAATAGTAACAATGTATATTTATGAACTTCGACAATTATATGAATAAACGGTTTTATGCATTCGAGATTTTAAACCCGATTAGTACGGTAATATTTATTTCTTTTTTCGGCCCACAGCCACTCACGCACCACAAGAAAGTAAAATTAACATACAATTCAGGCTGTGTAGGTGCAGTTTATCTGCCAATAGCCTGTGCCCGTGAAGGTTCCGGCGTGAATAACGCAGGACCTAAATGTCAATAATATCCGTCATAGGGGAAATTAAGAGGAAGAGAAGTAGTCTTTTGGCTACTCCTCCACCACTCATTTCCTGTAAATTCGAACTAAAATCTTTAACAACAATCGGCTAAAAATCACTAACACTGAGTAGTCCAGTGGGCACTCATCAAATATAATATGAACATACTTAGATCTTAAAGATAAAGAGAGGGAAAGGGTAGCGGGGAAAATTGCGAAATCGTTACAACAGTTAAAATGAATGGCCATCGGAAAAAGATTAATCCGAACGACCAAAATAATGAAAAATAATATTTTAAATGACCTATAAGAATTAAATAAAGTACGTTGAATTGAGACGGAAAATATGGACGGAACGCTGCGCAAATTTTCGGAAATAATTAAAACCTTTATCAAAAACTGTAAAATAAGGGCGGATCGCTGCTCAAATTTTCCGAATTAATTAAAATACTTATAGAAAATAGTAAAGTAAAAGTGAAATGTTGTTCAATTGTTAGTATAATATCCGTATAAACTGTAAGATAAGGGCGGTACGCCGCTCAAATTTTCCAAATTAATTAACATAATTCAGCGAATATTGTAAGGGAAGGGTGGAGCGCGGCTCAATTGTTGGTATGATAATCCGATAAAACTGAAAAAGAAGGGCGGAACGCTGTTAAAATTTGCCGAACTAACAAAAATACTTTATCGAAAATTATAAAATAAGGATGGGTTACGGCTAAGTTTCTATATAGATAAAACATTTTTTTAAAGCTGAGGAATAAGGACGAATCCCTACACAAAAATTTGTAATAATAATGATAATATTTATAATGATAATAATAATAATAATAATAATAATAATAATAATAATAATAAAAATGATCATGGTACTTATAATGATAATGACAATAATTATGATAATAATAATAGTAATAATAATAATAGTAGTAATAATAATAATAAATATAATGGTAATTATAGTAATAAGAATAATAATAAATATAATAGTAGTAACAATTAATAATGGTAATACATATAATAGTAACAATGATAATGCTAGTAATAATAATAGAGAACATTGTAGTGATAACGGGGATAAGGGTAAGAGAGATACTTCGAGGATATTTAGCATCACAAAAGGTTTACAGGCCATAGAAAAATCATCAATACGAACAACGATAAGAAGGACTATCGGAATAGACGTAATGATAAATGATACAACAGTATGGATTAACATTTGAAGAAGAAAGGAGAACAAGGGGACCTAAAAAATCGAAATAGAGCACGGGCCTTCTATCGGCAGCTCGTTGGACCCATGGATCGTTCGGTCAATTATAGCATTAGCAATAGCGCTCACTTTTTGCGGACGATCTACCCACTCGAACGCAGTTCCAACGTTGCTTAGCAACGGGTACCGAGTGGTAAGTGAAAGAATATTTGTATGTGGTTGTCTGGGTAACAACCATATAGTTTCAAGAAATCAACACCCAGAAACCCACCATATAACGTTACTATGGATTAAATTGTTGACCTTCAACAACACCGAATTATTATAATTTCATCCCGTGTTCATATGATTACCAGCATTGGCAACGATGTTGGTAATTTGTAAGGTGGTTGAGAAGTAGTAGAAAATATACCTCTGGCACAAAACCAATTGGTCAATTCTAATTGAATATATATGGTCGTTGTCAGGTAACACCATACAAGATATTGGTGCTAATCACTTGGCACTCGTAGCCTGACAACGTTGGTAATAGGTTCAAGTAGGTAGTCATCCACCCTAACCCTATTGTTAGGATTATAATTTTCTTACTTTTGAGGGGTTTATGGTTTCGATAACCTTGACCCCAGATATAAATATTTCCTTGCCCCCAATGATTACCCATCGCTAAGCAACGTTGGTGATGCAACCATTGGTTTTGAGATCGCCAAAGGTGAGCGCCACACAGGAACTACTCTGGCCCGATCTCAAGAGCGGTCCAACGCTCTACCGTTAGAAGGTACGTGTGCGATTTCCTTTCCCTGGCCCCTTACTGATATATCAGATGTCTTTGTTTTACACTTGTAATCGCCTCTGATTTTAATTCGGGATGTTCTTATCAATACAAATCATATAAAACTCAAAACAACATTCGTTAATCTTTATTTAAACAACAAAGTGAAATGGCATCAACAGGCTCACACGACTTTAGTTTGAGTCGCTCGACGCTTAGCGCGCTCAAATTTCCCCGGCCGGCACTTGGTCGGTTTGCTTGTAGTCTTGGATGTAGTTGGTTCATCGCTATTATACATGTGGATTATTGATCCGATCTCCTACTAGTCGTTCTATGAGCGGTTCAAGGTGGGTTTACTTAGCTATATGTTTATCGGGAGTCTTACCAATGGTTTTCTATGTAGTCGATTTGGATTTAAATGGATGGTCGTGCCTGCTCTCCTCGGATCTCCTCAGACGCACTAAGGTACTAATGATGCCCAATATCAGAAGAAAATCCCTTGCATTCATCTGTGATATTCCGTTTATTATATGATTCTCCTATAATGTTTAATCTGTTGTTAAATTTAATGTATTGGTGAATTCTTTGTCAAAATTTCGATATTATTATTACAATAAGTTGTAAATTGGTAATATTAAAGCAAAACATTTCAATCTTTTATTATAGTTGTTGTGCTTTAGAAAGTTTTGTTAAAGGAAAATTTGAATGCAAGATCAGTGTCTCATATATAGAGTGCTATTTATTTTTTCACTAATTTATGCGGGTGTTTCTAGAACACTATTTGTTAACATTCTAAATTATTACATCGTTTTGTTGCTGATGTGATATAATTATACTATAGCTGATAGAACAAAACAACGAAGTCTATTTAAAAATATGTTGTTAGTTTTTATATGATAATTCCTAAGTGATAGTTACGAATAGTTTAATTTATTTTCTTGAATCTTTATAATTATATTTTATCTTATGTACTATATGTTTCATTCGTATTTTCATGACTAGTTAAGTCGGGATGGTTTAACTTTTAACTAGTAACTCATTTTTTGTCGTTATGTTGATCTATAGACTTTTTAAGGCCATTTTATTTTACAAAACAAATATATCTTTTACTACTCGCATTTACTCGATTAATATTATTTTAACATTTAGTTCCTCGTCCTATCAATGTAATCTACATGTTTCGTATTCATTCATGCCGCTTTCTAGTCTGTACAAGGATGATCGTTGGCTCTTATTATTTGATTTACTTGATCATTTTGGGTCGGGGTTTTAAATTTTTCTCTCTTTAGTTGTCGAAGTTTATGACAGGGTAAAGTTTATCGTATTAATACAGTGACTATTCAGCTTAAGATCTGGGTTTTGAAATTTAAATCAATTATTTTAGTCTTTTATTAATACGAGTTATAAACATATCAACGATTTCGCCGCATGAATCTCCCAGTTACCTTCCCTTAGTTAATCCTAGGATAAATTTGTGTCAATATTAAGAGTTTATGAGTGCCACTGGACTACTCAGTGTTATGATTTTTAGCCGTTTTGTTACTAAAATTTTAGGTCGAATTTATGGGAATTGAGCGATGATGGAATAGCCAAAAGACTATTCCCTCTTCAACCCATTTACCCTATACGGAATGTATAATTTCCCCTATCTCCTAGATCCGGCACTCTTGGAGCTCGGTGCGCCAGTACATCTGGTTGTCCCAAACGGTTGCTGCAGCCAGACATAAGAGACATACTGGAAGACAGAGGGACGGAGTAGCACGCCTACTCTCGAAGGCTTCTGTTGCGTAATAAACTGCATATGGACTAAAATTGTAATCAACTGAAATAAATGTATTCTTAATTGTTGTTTTGACTTAATTATCCAGAATTCGGTTTAATGAGGAAGTTACCATAATAGTAATTCATGAAGAAGCAATCAGTTGTAGCATTTAGGTAGTGTATAACGTAAAACATTTTTTCATCCAAGAACGATTAAATGCTTTAGTTATTGTTATTAATGTTATGCATTAATAATACTGATAAAATTCAACTATGGACGACATCCAGGGAATTGGATCAGAGTTGAAGAAGCTTCGTCGGGAGAACGGCAGTTTGCATCAACAATGCATTCAACTCATCCGCGAACTCCAGAGGGTCAAGGCTATACCAGAAGATAAATGCAGCTCAGAAGATACAAATCCGAGGACTTGAGGTTGCCATAGCGGCAAGCCAGGAGGGAAGTGCAGTCACTTACCCTCTGGTATTCGCCATGGCACAAGTCGCCTACCAAATTCGAAAGGCCCAGAGACGACGTCTGGTCAATTGAAGTCACGCACGAGACCGGGAAAAGCCGAGCGGGAACGCAAAAAGCATTAGAAGCAAGGTTAGTGAATGGATTTCAGGATATTTGATTGCTTTGTATTAGAAAATAAAGATACTATTATTTAATTTGGTTAATTTACAAGTCAAGTGTTATACTAAGGAAAAAAGTTTTAACTAAATTGTGAGTATTAGATTAATAAGAAAGACATGAGGAAGGTAAGGGACCCAACTAAGCAAGACGAGCACATACCTATCGGTAGCTCGCTGAACCAGCTGCAGACAGGGTCTTAACAGTTTTGGAAACAAAGCTCACCTTTGACGGTCTCAGAACCATTGGTTACAGTACCAACGTTGCTTAGCGACGGGTAACCAGTGGCAGACACATAGTAAAGTATGATAGGGGTCAAGGTCATAGATACCACTAACCCCACACTTTAAGTGGGTCCAACGCACTACCTATAGAAGGTCTATGCGCGATTTCTTATTTCGGTCCCTTCCGTATGTATTCGACACTTTCCAGAATCAATTATTGCACGAACCCCATTTCATAATTTCAGTCGAACGGATTTATTTTGCCAAATCAATGAATTAATAAAACGAAACGAACTAAAGAAATAGCGATAATAATTTATTTATCAGCACCCCAATAAATTGTTAGTCTAGCCAACTTCAATATTAATCTCTGATTTGCTGTGCACTGCGTTTCGCATGTTCCGCCTTCCCTGGGCACCGCTGAGAACGTTTCGCCGCCGCCGGCTTGGTTGTATCCGTTGACTCCCTGTAATCTAGCTGGGCCGGCGTGAATACTAACAGATACGTTACGGCGTTGCCTTCCTGGCAAGCCGATAGTGCCACTTCCAATCCGCATATCTGTGTCTTTCGAGCTTGATCGATTTGCTTTTCCTCCGCCAATCCGCGCTGTGTGGCGGTCAATCGTTGATAAATCGCTTTCACCTTTGCGGGTTCCACCCATGATGTTCGAATCTTCTGGATTTTCCAAGTCATTTGGAGTAACTGGCGGTGAAGCTCCGCATTCTCCCTGTGCGAGTTTACTAACTCCTTACTCAGAGTCTTGAGTGGATCCATATCTACAATAAAATTATTCGTTAAAAAATATCACAACTTTAACTATGAAATTCTCATCATTTATTATTGCGTCAGGATATTATTATTTACCAAAGGTTACCTTACAAAAAAAATCTACTGAATATCTATCTAAACGCACTATCTAAGTTGTCCTGGTTCGTTACCACTGCATCGGTCTTCGAGGATTAAAATTATATGAGCGTTCAATAATTAAAGAACTAAAATTTTTCGAATTTAATGATTTCTTTTAGGACATGAACTTTTTATCATCGCATTTGGTTCCTGCGACAAGAGTTTGAATCGAATCTAGGTCGATCCCAAGCATATGAATGCTCTTGCCGTCCCGCCGGACTTCTGTTTGAGTCCTGCATGTCTTTCGGTAGTAATCTCCTAGGGATCACTACATCCATGGGCATAAAAGGCTCGGTCAACACGGGGTCGTCCAATCATAGGATACGCCGTAGGATGGAGCCTATCCGTCGGTGCTGGGGATTCTCCCAGCAGCAATATCTGCGTTTATCCTGGCCAGGCACCGTCTAGCCATAGCTACCTGCCAGTTCGTTTGCCGTTAATGGTGTTCGAGTCGAGTCAGAGTAAATTCCGCACGTTGTCGGGTTTTGCGGGCTGGATTGCGGCCTGGCTCCCTCTTGATAGCCACGTACAGAAGATCTGCTTCCTCGTAGTCGTTAAGACGACCTTCTCTGGATTCTCTCGCGAGGAAATCGAAAATCCCGCATCCTACATTACTTGTCTGCACCTAGCGGCCGATCGTGCTGGAAAACGCACCGTGATCCGGGACGCATCGATCCAAGACTCATCTATCAAAATGAATTATAATATACATGATTCTCAATTAATGAAAAATATTTTGACTTCTGTGAGATCTCTCGATTTTGTTAGTAACTATCGTAATGTTGGAAATATTTATGCTACATTTGGGGGGTGGTATCTGGTCAAGGGATCCTGGCGATTAGATCTCATCCACAGTCATCTGACTTGACTCTTATGATGTCTCTATCGAACGATTAGTAATACGGGAATTGTTTATCAAGGCCTTTGGCTCCGTTTCCTCACCAAAGCTTGTCTATAAACCAATACTAACATCGCTTACTTATATCTTACGAGTCGATTGTATTTAAAGAGTTGCAAAGCTTATTGAGTGCGCTAATTAGTTTCGATGTAAAATTACATTACGCATTGGTAAACAAATCTTCCAAAAATCATTTTTGTAAAAATCTAGTTATTTCATCTTTATTAACCCATGAAATCCGATAAAAATAAATTTCAACGCTGTTATAATCTTTATTTAGCATTATAAGTTCTCCCATAAAACTGTTACTCGCTACTTCCAACTCGAATTTCTCGGTATGCTTTCCTCGAGTAGATTTCTGAAGTTTGGTTCATTCCAATCGGGACATCGTATATAATTTTCGTGGAAGAAATAGTTAAAGAAAATTTTATTAAACAATGCAATTATACCTTCATATCTGTTTTCTCTTCCCCTTGCTGGTTCCTCCTTCTGGTCTTCTCCTCATAGCTGAGTACAGCTGTCCTTTTTCATCTTCGGAGTCATGAGTAGTTGTTCCTCTCGTGCATTCATTTCTCGTTTGTGTTTGTTGAAACAGTAAATATCTAAATCTGAATATGACTGACTATATATATCTCTTCATGCCAGCCTGTTCATTCATTGATATTGATCGGAATAATTTCTCTGCCCTCGGTGACGTGGCATTTCGATTTTTTTCTCGCTTTCTGGTTTTGTTACAGAGAATATTGATTATACATGCCTTCTTCAATGTTCATTGTTTGTTGACATGTCCAATTCATAATCGCTCGTATAATCTGTGGGTTTATATTTGTCCATCCATTATAGAGTTGCTCATTTTTTTGTCATTATATTCAATATTCCTGACTATTCTATTCAAGGTAAATTCTGGTAAATATTTTTTATCATTTTTACTCGGTAAAGTATGTTTGACAGTTCTCAAATCAGTTTACTGCCGTGGTCCTTTACAATCTCGCACTCAATACGACGTCCCTGTGCTCGGGATTCCCGAATAGTATCGATAGTTATGATTATCAGATGCCTACTTGCAGTGTTATGGATGAGAAAATCGATTGTCTGGGATCAAACGGAGTACAACAGCCGTGTATTTATGAAGCGTGATGTCACAGACTATTTTGATCCTCGACTTTAGTGAAATGTAATATTCTATGCCTTTCTTTTATGGATGATCTTTTGATTTATTTTCATTAGTTCTGTGCGATGTAAATTGTTATTATTACGATTGTAGTTGTACGGTACTATATTGTTTTGCCTTACTTACATTAGTTCAACTATTATTTTATTACCGACGAAGTTTGATGGTATTAATTTTATTTTTGCCTTAAATTAACTATACTTTGAATATTATTTGGTTGGGCTCCTTCATACATTGTTTATAGATTACGCCAAAGCTGGATTATTTAATTAATTACAATATCCTCACAGCACTTATTGATTGATGCTTTATCTAGACCTAGTTACTGTCATTATGGATTTACTTTAATCGTATCGTCATTGAACTTTTTTATCCTACCGCGGTTAGTGATTCTAGTCGTTGTGTCAGGTTATTTTATTTTATTTCAACACTATCATTATGAAGGGCTTTTAATTACGATTATCGTCTATTTTCCTTATTCATTTTTTAACGTTAGCATTATTGACATTAGGACTTTTAATTGAATGCTTTATTTTTGCTTATTCAATTATATGATTTATCTTTAACATGAACATTATCGATATTAAGGCTCTCAATTTGGAGTTTCAATTTTAAAATTATTTATTTTGCGATTTATTTTCGACGTAGGAACGATTCTAGGCTTTTTCCCACACTCACCTCCCTTATTTGATCTTAGGGTTAGACATGTTGATATTATGATATTACGAGTGCCCACTGGACTACTCGGTGTAGATGATTTAGAGCCGATGAGTAACGATCTTTTTGGTCGAATTTTCGGGAACTGAATGACAAAGAAGCAGCCCATCTTCCAAGTTCCCCTATAAGCGGCATGTACTGACGTTCGGGTTCCTGCGCTGCTCACGCCGAAACCTTCACGGGCACGAGTTATTGGCGGATGAACCGCACTTATACAGCTCGATTCATCTTTGATGCCAACATGCATTTCAGTGTATTTTTGTTTATGTTATGGATACCTAAATAACAAAACAAAAATAATTATTAAATATTTAAAATGATTGCGGGTAATGATGATAAATGAATCAGGTGTTGTTCTGGAACTCAGTAAAATAAAAGTGGAAAAGAGATATCGAAAATTTAGAAGAGAACAAAAGAAAATCAATAAAAAACAGACAATTGAATAGAGGAAGGTCATTCATAATTAATAAGTACAAGTACAAAGGAAGGAAAACAAAAACAAAGTTAAAATTATCGTGTTATCTCGAGAGAAACGAAAAAATATGGCATGGGGAAGCCGAGGAATAGCATCGTCAAAATATTGTTTATCTCGACAACTGTCAGAAATTACAAAGTGCACAGTAAAACAGTTTAGAAAAAATCTATTATCAATAAGTGCCATTGGGTTATGGAGTATAAAATGAAAACGCAACTGCCATCAGGAGAGAATTAGAAATATAGACAACAGAGACACGAAGCAGAAACTAAAGTAGTTTAAAGTAAAACAAAAAAAACTCTGAAAATTGTGAAGAGAAGAAAACAGAAATTGTAAGAAAGAAAGAAAGCGAAATCAAAGTTATTAAATAAATTCAAGTCAAAACAAAGCAACTAAATCAAACTTATCGATCTCAGAAACCCGCCATAGTAGTCAGGTGATTGTGAAATCCAATTGGTATTGAAACGCGTTATTCCTCCAGAAGAGTTGTAATAAGCACTCCGTTGTCATTGTAACAGATAATTCTTTGTGTCAATATGAAGTGGTAATAAAGTGTGATTAATAAAGTTTGTATTGTCTGGAGTTCGTTATTTCGATAATTAAAGACACGCTTGGAGTCAGATTAACAACAAATAATATTTAACTTCAGCGACAACTCCAACATTTCTATACATACCGCACATTAATCATCATAAAAATTGTATTATTCTTTCATTATATTATTTCTTACAGTGTGGCGTCAAGTTTCCCCATATGTTCACATAATGACACGTTTTGAGTGACCAAAGGCTTTATACGATTTAGTATTTGCTTCAAAACGTCTGGCCGTCTTGCAACCTCAAGTTGTAAACCTCATTTTGGCGCCCTGTACATTGGCGCACGAGGACTAATGTAACCCTAGCCCCTAACTACGACTCTGCGCCCAAACCTATTAAGTACTTCACTGCTTATTTGGCGGCAAAGTGTTTGAAGTCGGTTTAAAATAATTAAAAAACATTATTAACTAAAATATAAATTGTATTGAAAATCAATTATAATTAATATTAAAAAAATGTCGCATTCACCAATTTATGTCTATTGTGTTCTGGGAGGACCAGGCAGCGGGAAAAGCACAATTAGCAAAGCAATTTCAAAGATCTATGCGTTCAAATTAATCAAAATTGGTGATATGATTGAAAAGTTCTGCAAGAACAAAAAGCTTCCATTAGACGAATCAACGAGAGAAATCATTCATGATTGTCAAAGTAACGGAACGTTAATTCCTGATTTTAATGTCGTCATTTTGGTTCACAGTGCTCTCATTTGGGAAAAGTCCGTAAATCGAATTTTCAACTTTGTGTTAGATGGGTTTCCTAGAACGAAAATGCAATTGGAAAGTTTCATTATAAACGGTCATGATATTGTCATTGAGGCGATTATATTTCTGTCGGCTCCCGACAAGGTAATGTGGGAGAGATATAGTAATAGACGAAAAGACAAAAAGTCTGATGACAAATTATTTGAAACGAAAGTTAATGCTTTCAAAGAATTCACTTTGCCAATAAAGGACATGGTGAAGCCTCCAATTGTTTGTCTAAATATCAACACCGAAGATACAGTTAGTGTAAACCTAAGATTCATTACTGACAAATTAAAATTGAATGTAAAAAACTAAACCAACCATCAATATTAGTTTCATTTTTGATTTTTTTTGAAAGGTTTTTCGGGACAGTTTTACCATATTAAGGTTTCTTTTGAACTAATGCACGATTAGTCAAAATGTACCAAACACTTAACATCTTAGAACATATACTCTTTATGGAGGATATAGGTTGCGTTTATATCACTTTCTTTTTGACCCTGTTAATAAAACGCAAATTTTTCTCTTAGTTCTCGATAATTGATCGAACTTCAGGAAGAGGGCCAGAATAAAAGGAGACAATAAGGTAAAACAATTTTTTTCTTTCGTGCTGTCAATTTGTATCCGGGTACCTAGGTACTTGATTGAGTCCGAAAAGAGGATTTTAAAATCTGTTTTCTCCAAAATAACACTTTATTCTTTTGCTCATTTAGATATTATAGTTTTCATAATGATTAGGCTTAAAGAACAAACAATAGAAATTTCAGATTGTCAATTAGTACGGGTGGTTTTTCAAGCCAAACATATACATGTACAATAAAATGGGTAAGAAAAGTTAACCACATTTCCAAATTCAATCTACTTTAGACAGAAAATGGATACTACATATATATGGATCGCTAGACACAACACACAATCTTGAGTCAATAGTGCGTTGGTGTATTTACAATCGAAGCACAAAATATGTCATAGGAGGGTTTTTTAATTTCAAATTGAGGTGTATGTAGATTTTGATTACTTGCAGTTTGTTTTGGCTGTGTGCCGGAAAAAAAAGAATAAATAAGTTTACCATAGGTTGAGTAAAAGCTTCGATGCACAAATTTGTTGGCTTTAAATATTTATTTGGCATACTACATCGTCCATAAATTCATTCGGTCACATACGGCAATTGGAAATTCATAAAAATCGTCGTGATCTATTCATTAGTTCACCCAGCATTAATTCATAATAGCATTTCATCAACTCATATGGCATTAGTTCAAAATCGATAATCATACGCTAGCTGTCAGTTGTCGTGTTCAGGCAAAACACTTATCAGTGTTGATTGTCTGACTTATAACACACCAATCTACTGAAATAAGTTTCAAATTAAGACTGAAAAATAAGTTAAGTTTGCAACAAATTTAAGTTGATCATTTGTCAAATCACATCAGTGTATATTTGACCTTAACCTTGCTTGTTATTTTTATTGCGATAAAACAAAATTTGACCTAGAAATTATTTGTGTTATCTATATTAAATTTTTATTATTTTCATAATTTAAATTGGTAATTAATTTTTAACATTTTTAATTAAATTTATTCTGCCAAAAATATTTTATTTTTACTTTTATGTTTTTGATTTTATATTTATTTATATTCTCTCAGATTTTAAAGTGTTTAGTTCGTGTTGTATGTTGTATTTTAAGTTATCTTGGTGCTGGGTTTAAGCGCTGTATTACTGATATATTTAAACAATTTTCAAGGCTATTTGTGTTCCGGCCCAACAATATTTTAAAATTGTGACAAATAAATACAGGGTAAATATATCGATTAACAATAAGCTGGATTCTGCTGTGATATTGGATTATGAAAAATTTAATAATAATGACAGTCTGATTTTATATTTATGATAACAATATGATGGCTTATTATGATATCTAACGATAATTTAAATGTATTATATAAATTTTATTGTTGAACAATGGTGTGGTGTTAATTGATTGGTTGTAGTTTTGTTTTGTTTTTTTTATGTAATAGTTATGATTTTATAGATTTAATTATACAATGGGCTACTTCACAAATTCCCTTTCCCAAAATAATATGTAAAATTAATTATTCTTCATTAAAAAACAAATTAATTATATTTATGCAAACCAGGGGCTAACTTATTATTTTGCTTATTGACGCGAAGCGTCAAAGTTGGTTTTTAAATGACACTCTAGTGTAAAAATGTAACTAAAAATATCAAGCACCACAGGGCAAAAACAATAATTGACACGAGGCACCATCAAGTGTCTGAAAAATGACACTTTAAGTGTCAACAAAAACAGAAAGATTAGTATATAAACTGATAGAATTATCAGTCAAATCATGCCTTGAAATTTGAATCTAAGAAGAGCTTTAAGTTGGAAACTAACTTTTATTGGCAAAATATATATAAGTATACAGAGATTACATAGTCTAGCTCAGTCAAATACATATAGTCATTCATCACAAAGGATACAAATATTAAAACTCTATAAAATCAATCTTACAATTTGGTAAAGATTAATATTAATTTGTGTACATAAAATTTGTGATTTTCTAAAAAATCCAGTATTTGGTCTTATTATCTATGTAGGACATCAAGTTGAGTTAGATCATAAAATATTTAGACCTCAAATCTTATGCATAGACTTAAAATTGTTAATTTAATTAAAATAGTTAATTTAATTAAATTTAAATGTAAGAATGTCAAAAAATATCTCGTCCACTTCACTGTTCTTAAGTGAAATTTTTTGAAGAAAGTTATGACAGTAAACGATACGTCATTTAGACTTTATGTTTTATATAGTAAGCGCGAGTCTCGTAAATATGTGTTTACAAAAAAACCTACCAAGAATGGCTAGATCAATGTGATCTACCTGAATGTATCATACTCAGAACGTTTTGAGAAACAACAAATGTGATCAAGACAAACTTTACTCCAAAAATTATCGGCTATCATTACTTCTGTGCATTAATCAGTAATGTGAGAAAGTAACAATACAAGTCCAGGAATCATGAAGTCATATCTATAAACCTGAAGCCATATCTCTTACATGACAATACACCAGCTCAAGTAGCTTATCGAACTGTGGATGCAATTGTCAAAAAGGGTTTCATGCTGCTTTCACACTTTCTGTAGAGCCCCGATTTGGCATCTACTGATGCTTTCTTGTTTAATCACTTGAAGTAACCTTTTCAAGAGCTGAAAACTGTGTTTAAAGACAATCTCATGGATCTAGTGCAAGAATTTCTTAATGAAAAATATGCCGCTTTCTTTGAAGATTGTCTCTGTAGCCAATTAATATTAAATTACTAATATTAATAAGTTAATATCAAATATAAAAACTTTTTTTTTAATAATGGCATAAACAATATTTTATTGTTTGACTAAGAATTCGAAGTTTTATTGATAGTCAAACAATAAAAAATTATATATGTCATTACAAAATAAAAAGTAATCAGAGGTGAAAACTAGAAAAAAATTGTTTTAATATTTGATATTGAACTAATTATACATTTGTAAATTAATAAATTCTTGTTGCACATTCTTATTATCAATTGGAATCAACAGAAACCTTTTGGAATTTCAAACATGCAAGAACAACGGCAGGTTGAATCGTGGCCGAGTGCTTGAAAGTAGATGATGGATGCACAGGAAAATGAATCTTTGCGTTTACCTATATAATCCACTTGTTGTAAATACAAAGTCCCATTGCAGTACCATTTCTATTGATGTTTGAGCTTAAGGACTTTTATCAATACTAATTAACTACTCATCATATATGAAGAGCATTTTTGGCCATTCACAATGATCCAAAATGGACATGATAATAAATATTAATAAAAGCCTTCAAGTGTCAAGTTATTAAATACCTTTGAACCAGCGGACTTTGCTCATTAATGGACCTAGATAAAATATCAATTATGGATTTCAAATCCTTTATTCTGATTTTAATTCTCATCACCACCACCTTGGGTGTCTGTCCTAAGGGGAAAACGCTTACCTTCACGGAGCACTGTATGGATTGTGGAAAATTGATTTGCTCCGATTTCAATCAATATGATCCTTTTGAGTTCTTCAAAGAAGAATCCTCGTGTAATAAAGATTGGTACTACTGTGTAGGTAAAGGCGACTGCTATGAATTTAATAAGAATAATAAAAAATACGAATGTATGAAATGTAATGGAAAAGGTACAAAAGATCACTGCAAGGTAAAGTATGTTCCGTAAAAAAGAAATTATCCAAATTTTTCAATAACAATTCTATTTTATTCAACATAATAATTTCTGAATTATTTAATAATAAATTTTTAGGTGAAAATTAGGCATTTCTGTTTTTATTATTGATATTATTATTATTATTTTTATTATTATAAGGACTTTTTTTGTTTTTCACCTCTGATTTCTTTGGTAAAAGTCAGATTAGTCGAATATGGAAGTCAAAAAAAGAGTCAACAGACCGTGAAAAACTAGCCGAATGCAAATCCAAAAAAATAACCGATATCCAACAAATGCCAAAAAATTAGTCGATGACTTAATATAAGAATCCCAAAAAAATCTTAGACAATTTTATTCAAATAAGTTTTGGGAAAAAGTTAATAAAATAACTAACTTCATTAATTAGAATATTCATTAGAATATTTACTACTTACTACAGTAATAATATCTCCCACTTAACTAACACCCTTTTAAATAAATTGTATTATTTTTGGCTCCTAATGTTTCGACTATTTTTTCGGGTTTCAACATTGGCGACGATTTTAACCAATTAAAGCCTTTTTTTGGCGACTATTTTTTAGGTTTCATATTCGACTATTCTAACCCTCACCATTTCTTTATAAGTGACATTATTATTATTATTATTATTATTATTATTATTATTATTATTATTATTATTATTATTATTATTATTATTATTATTATTATTATTATTATTATTATTATTATTATTATTATTATTATTATTATTATTATTATTATTATTATTATTATTATTATTATTATTATTATTATTATTATTATTATTATTATTATAATAAAGAGGAATAATAAATCGATTTAATGTAAAGAAACATTTAATTTCAAGAACAAATTACGAGTGAATATAATTTAAAAGAAGTTTTCAAGTGATTTAATTGGTTGAAAACTCAACTTTTATATTATTTTAATAATATAATATTATCATTGCAAGCTTTAAAGTATTTGTGCTCATTCTGCAGATTTTATGTTATTCTCGGAACATTTAAACAATTAATTACATAAATTTTATATTTATTCTAATTAATGAATTACATAAAATCTACCAATTCTGCACTATTCGGGCAAGTAAAATCTTGTTGTCGGTCTTCATAATTTATGCCACATGCTGATCCCAGGCAACTTTCTTTCTGTCCTTTTTGTCCTCTCTGTCCTGTCCTACTGGATATTAATTGACATTCACCACTCCAAATTGAATTGTCCCTTACACCAATGAAATAAAATATTTTTCTGATTAAAACAAATTATATCTCTTGACTGTTTCTTGTTGATGCGACTGATAAACAAGTTTCAGATAAAATAAAATCACTGTAAAAAAAATATTTCTGAATCTCCTTGAATTTGACAACGAAATTCAAATGATTGATTTTAGCCAAATTCTTTTGCGATCAACCTTGGAAAACAATGCCATAGAATCTTTGATGAATTCTTCGAGTTCCGAGAGTTTTATTCACAACTCAAACAATGAAAAAATCTTCAAAATCAAAATCCCTTTCCATCAATGCCACGAAACGTCGGCCATAGTCTTTGTAGAAAATAATGTCCTGCAAGTCGAAGCCAAATTACGAAGAAAAGATACCAACGAAAGTCCATTAGAGAACTCAAGTTTCCAGCAACAACGACTGCTGCCGGATAATCTTGAATTACAAAAAATGAATTATTATTTCATCGAAAAGGTTTTGAACGTTGAAATTCCCGTCAAAACCGAAACGAAATTCAATTCTGAACGAAAACGCGAAAAAGATCTCATCATGAATACCAAAGATCGTTTAGATGAGAAAAGTCTGCTCAATCAATCTCTGAAGTATTCAATTGAAAATGGGAAATATGTAATTTCTGAGGATCTGGGAATTTGTTTTAACTCTCCAAATATTTCATTGAAATTCGAAAACGACGCCATTTTACATATAACCGTTTGTGAAAATTCATCCGACGGAGCTCAACGCAAAAATCTCAACCTCAAACGGGAGTATCGGCTGAGAACGAATGTTTATGATTTGAAAAACGCTACCGCAACTATTGTTGGCAATAATATTTTGAAAATTTTCGTACCGATTAAAACAAAATAAAAGTATTACATCAATTTTAAAGTTTTATTAATATATATCAATTAAAACATTTCTAGGAAATGGAAATATTTCACTTAAAATTTTAAATAAAAAATTTTTTTTATAGTGCTAAACCGAATGAAATCGTGTAAATGTGGAACACTATTTTTATTTAATTGAGCTTAAATCACTTTATTTTAGGTTGTTTTTAGTAAAGAAAATGGACTTATGTAGAAAACACAAGTTCCGGAATATCTCATTGCTTGTCCTTTTAGGACAGGGATGGCCAACCCGCGAGATTAATCACACCCTTACAAAATATATTTATTTTAAAATTCCGGGGTATTTTAGACATTCTAATTATATTAATAATTAAACATTTAAAAACTATAATAATTTAAATTCATTTTTTATTAATTTAAGAGGTGAAAGCGAAAGCGATTCCTAGCAATAATATAATTTGTTTTTTATGATTATTTTTTAGTAAGTTTTTTTTATTTTGTAATCAAAATAGCTATAGAAAAATATCGCACTGGATAAATAAATAATTTTTAATGATTTCATTTTTTTATTATCTTTATATTTATATATTTGTTATACTTAATTTTTAGTCATTAAAAGTTAGTGCTATATATTTCTTTGCAATGTTCGTTTAGTGTTATTATTATTATTATTATTATTATTATTATTATTATTATTATCATTATTATTATCATTATATTATCTATGTTTAAACTTTACATGTGAGAATAATAGTAAACACAAAAGGAGTCTATAGTTTAAGTAGACTAAAACTATGACTCATTCAAGGCCATTGGATGACTTATCATTTTTTTTCAAGGTCATTCAAAATTTCTCAAAGTAATATTATTTTTAAAAATTTTTTAATTTAAAATTACTACTTATTTTTATAAGTAGTGTTTTAACTATTAATATTTTTAAATTTTATTAATAATATTATTATTATTGTTACAAGTTTATATTAATAATATTTTTATTAAAAATTTTTATTATTAATTTTACTTTTATTATTACAAGTTTTATTTATTATTATTATTAACATTATTTTATAAACCAAATAATTCCTACAAAACCTATATAAAATATCTAATAAAAATAATAAATTAATATATATATATATATATAAAACCTATATAATATCTGCATGCTCACTGCAAACTTTTATATTAAAAAATAAATCTAAAAAACTATAACAATTAAATCTAGAAATATTAATAAAATAGTATACTAAGACAAATTATTTTCACAATTTTTTATTTTTCAAATATTTACAAAAATTTGTGAATAAATATCAATTATATTTTCAAATATTTCAGAATTGTTCATTGCGAATTTCAGGATCGGCTTCAGGCATTACTATATTACCGCGAACATCATGGACATCAACCACTCTATAATGACCATATGCAAAACTTGAGTTTTTCCATACACAAGCTCTCTTATTTTCATGATTATTTAATGCGATTTTTGAATTTTTAAAAGTAAACAGCTGGTGATATAAAGTCCCTATCCTAGTTTGAGGTACCGACATAATAGTATTGTTATTATAACAATGTAAATACGATTGGTATTTAATGTCGGTACCCGGTAATTTTAAACCCTTAGCTCGCATTGTTGACTTATTTACTAGTAAGCTATAATATTTAGGGCGCAAGAAAACCCATTCACTGTATCCTAACCCTTTACTCTCATCCTTGAACTTGCCTATAACTGAGTCAAGTCCACTAGAATACAAAGGATGAGAAGGATCGTAATTTGAGGTATCTAATAGGTCATCTGAAATCATCGCTGATAATAATATATCTAATTTTAAATTTTTTATTTCTAAAAAGAAACTATCGGTATCACCCGCTACTAAATTTATATCACAGTTATAAATATCACGATATTTTTGTAATTCAATATACTGTAACTGGTACATCCGTAGTTTGGATAGATCTAGAACTGATTGACCGATATAACTAGGTCTATCCAAACATATTGAGTCCTTATTAAGATGAGCGGTAAAAATATCATCAGTTCTCCATTGTTTTTCTAAATGCCGGTTTTGACGTATATGTAATTAACTTTTCAGCTGAATTACATAGTCGCAAATTCATCCTCTTTTTGAGGTTCTCAACGGATTTACCATAAATTGTTATACAATTTAAATAAATCTCTATATAATTCACTAACTGCATTTGCACGCCGCAAGTTAGTGTTTTTATCAATATAATTTTTAAAAATAGGAGCTTGGTTGTATTTAATAGCTCTATGTATATATACAACTAAGTTCTTCTTAGGATAATGCGTGAGCATTAACTTCTCAACTTTTGAGTTTGTTGGCACATCTTTTCCGGTACAATCGGAAAGTCATTTAAAAAATCATGTAAATTATCTGGAATCTCGATATCAACTTCCATAGTATATCCATATGGAAGGATTTCAATATCCACAACATTCACACATTCACTCAAAACCTCATCCAAACCATCATACACCCAAGTAAAATCAGCGTAAGGAAGACTTTGGCTGAGAGCCCAACCATAGAAATTATTTATATCTATGTACAATAATTCTGTATCCTCAGAAGCAGCAATGTAATGTTTGTTAACAAATGTTAACTCTTCCCGTATTCCACCTTCGTAAAAATTGAACATTTTCATGTCCTGTAAAAGTTCAATGGGTTCCGTTAATGTCATAAGCGCTGAAGGCCATGACATACTCGGAATTCCATAAAAGTTTAGAAGTTCAAGACCATTGTAAAGAATAGCCTTGGCACGGAATTGTTGAAAATAGTCCACAAGGAAGAATACGTAAAGTTTAAGGTAAATTAACATATAATCACGCAAAGTCCTACAGTTTTGCTACTTCCAGATTAGTTGTGCCCTATCGTATTCATCTTCACTTACATCTTCCCACATTGGAGCAACTCATAAGTAGTCTCAAAACCTTCCACGGAAATATCAAAATTATACGGAAAGATGCCCTTACAGTCAACTATAGAACCTTGAAATACAGACGAAGTCAATGGAAGAGAAGTTAGTGTTTTCACAGCCTTAGCTAACGAACAATTAACAAATTGCATACTGTCGATAAAGCGAAAAGCAAAGTTGTTAATGCGAACAATTAAGGATATAAAGTTTTCTGTAGAGGTCGGTATAATATCTAAATTCCATGAAGGAAAGCGATCGAGACCGTATTTTAAAATATGGTGAAGGTCATACCCTCTTAAAGTATGAAAAACGATAGGTAGTAATCGATAAATCCTACGACCTATATTACATTTTCGGCAAGCTGCCCCTAGATAATTACCAGTAAAATGGCAATGATCTATAACCGGATTTACAATCGGTTTTTTACATAAATAACAGGTTCGACAAGATTTAAACTGTCGAACCTCATTGAAAGACATAGGCCCTATCAATTTATCACCTTCCGAATCATAGTACGGAATAACAATTTCAGTTGCAATTTCCTCAGTTTTCTTAAGAAAATCAGGAATGCAATCAAGACCATAAAATTATGAATACGATTTTGTGTTGTTGTAATTATTAATTAATAAAAGACCTGCTGCAATAGGCATATAAATTTGATGATGTCTATCATCAGGAGGTAAACCGATTCAAAATCTGCATAAATCACAAAAGGTGGGGTGATATGTTTAGAGTAATTTAGGAATACATTATCTAATCTAAACCCATTATGGTAATGCGGACACCAACGGCATCTAACTTGTATGTTACAGTCAAGGGTTTGATGGCAATTCATTAACCAGTTGATATTGGTCACTGCGGTATAATGATATCTGTCCTTATTTTCAAGCAATAATAAATAAATAAGGTTTCCGTCAGTGACTTTGGTTCCATGTATTAAATGAGGATGGTGAAAGACATAATTATCTGGGACCTCATCAATTATCACAGTTAGTGTGTACAAAAACACATTAATTGCTAAGTTTAAATTAAAATTTTTCTTTTCAAATTTTGGGATGCTGCAAAGTTTCATGGGACAATCCGTGACCTCATCATATTCTAACTCCTCTAAAAACTCTATATATTTAGAAACTCTTTGGGGATTATCACCAATTATATCTTTCTTTAATAAATAAAGAATGGAGTAAAGGAAGCATTTGTCGTCATCATTTTTTATATTTACTATAGCTCCTTTATTTTTCAAGGCAGAAGGAGTTTTAATATATTTATGTCCGGACAGACGATTAATAGGAGCATATTTAGTTAAAATAAAGTGTATTTTCATCATATTAATAACACGCCATTTACTGCCTAAATGGGTGAATTGTTCTATTTTTTCGTTAAGTTTATTAACCCTTTCGCTTAAAAGGTTGTCCGTAAATGTCTCCGCATTATTCGAAAAATAATTGTCATGGATCTCACCATCTTTTTCAATTTTTAATTAATATTGCGAATTGAATTTTAACGATCCCCATTTTATTTATTTCAAAAATTAATTTATTACTGATTCGCTCAGTTAAAGTTATTTTAATTAGTTGCGCGTTAGATATATCAAACCGTAAAGTTATGATAGCGCCATTTAAATTTACTGATATGTTCGGTTCATTCTCTAATACAGAACCTCAGAATTGTATAATATCATTATTTATAATAGGTATAATATCATTATTTATAATAGGTATAATATTATTATTTATAATAGGTATAATATTATTATTTATAATAATATCATTATTTACATTATTTATAATATTTTCATTATTTTCATTATTTACATTATTTATAATATAAGAGTCATCATCATCACTAATTTCGATGACTTCTTTTTTAATAATTTTATTAAGAATACAGTAGAACCTCGTTATAACGGACTATATCGGAGAAGGGGTTGTCCGTTATAACTGAAAGTCCGTTATAAGTAAATTTTCGTATCGACTCCGTAAATCTTCTTAAAAAGACTCTGGGTTAAAAACAATGTCACAATTGTTACTTATGCATTTAAAATGCGCATATAAAAGTTTTTTACAAGATAAAAAAATTAACTTAAAGTTGTTTAATTATTATCCCGTTTTTCATCTTGGAAGTTTGTTTTTTCACTATCTAATTGTTTCGGGCATGAAGATGTAATCAAAAATGAATCGAGGGTTGTCTGTTTTAATAGCGCTCGTTGTTTCTTGATAATTAACTCGCGAAAAAGGCGAAAGTGCATAGAATATTGTTGGAAATCACTGTCCGGCGAAGTGTTAATAAACGCGATCAGATCGGCAAGGTGAGAAGCGATTGTTGATATTTTTACCCTTCGAGGTGTGTTTTCTTCAGTTGTTGATTCACTTTTTTCGCTGTTTTGCTCATTTATAAGCAGATCTGCTATTTCACCCTCAGTCATAATATTATAGCCAGGATCATCTTCGTCTATTTCCAACCATTCGTAAACATCATCCTCTGCTACTTTAGTTTCCCCGTTATTTTGGATCACCTCATAAAAGTCACGAACTTCAATACCATCAAGAACAATATCAATATCTTCATCAATTCCATTAAAAAGATTTTTCCAACCGTTTGTTAGTGTCAGCTCTTTCACTTCTTTCCACGCACTGGCAAAATTAAAAATTGCAGATTTAATATTGTAATTTTTCAAATTTTGTACTGTGCGTTGACCTCTTGTATCTTCTTCCTCTTTTTGATTCAAGCACACAACCATCACTTCATCTAAAAACTTCTTGCGATAGATTCGTTTTGTTGCTAATATTATTCCTTGATCCATTGTTTGAATGAGAACTGTTGTATTTTTTGGCAAGAACATGCAAGTAAATTTGCCATCTGGTGTTCTTAAGATACTTTCTGACGGATGCGCAGGACAATTATCTAACAACAAAATACCAGTAGCTTCTGCAGGAAGAATTCCAAGCTTTTCATGTTGAAATTTTATAACATCTGGAACAAAATGATTAAAAAACCAATTTTTGAAAATTTCTGAAGTAAACCATGCTTTTTTAGAATTGTAATATACTACCGGCAAAGAATGCATAACATCTTTTAAAACCCGAGGTTTGCAAGATTTGCCAACAATCACAGGGGTTAATCTATAGCTGCCATCTGCGTTTGCACAAAGCAACGCTGAAATTCTATCCTTACAACTTTTTCTTCCTGGTGTATTTTTATCGAAATTATAAGCTTGAGTATTCTCAGGTAAAGTGCGCCAGAGTAGACCAGTCTCGTCAGCATTATAAATCTGAAACTTTGAGAAGTTTTTAGCAGTCATAAAATCTTTAAACATTTGTCTGAATGGTTCAATTTCTTCCACTGCACAACTCATTGCATCGCCATAAATCCGTTTGTTTGATATTCCGTGTCTTTTTCGGAAGCGCCACAACCATCCATCACTTGCTTTAATATTTATATTCATATACTTTCCTAACTTGATTACTGCAGTTTTTAGCTCAAGAGCTCTTACTGGAATTCCACAGGAGCGTTGTTGAATGTACCACTTCATTAACGTCTCTTCGAGCAATGCATTTTTTGCAAATCTCATTTTTTTACGTTCATTGTTCATATTCCCTACATCACAGAGTAGTGCAAATTTATTTATTCTCTCGGCATTTTTCTTTATATCTGATACAGTTTGCTTCTTTATATCATACTGTTCACATATGCGAGAAACAGGAACACCTGATGCTAATTTGTTAATTATTTCTAATTTTTGGTTGATACTGAGCATTGTTCTTTTTCGTTTATCCATTTTGACGGTTAAGGAACAGCAAACTATAAGTAGAAATAAAAGATTCTTTAATTGCACTAAAATAAATATACCGCAATGTATAAAATAATCTAATGTAAAAAAATAGGGTTTTATTTCTTATTCTTAAAACAGGCCACTATTTTATATGAAGGCTATTCACTTAAAAATACAATCAATATTGTTTAATTGATAGAAATAAATATCATTTGTAATGCATTGAACGGATTTGTTAAGAGATTAAGTCAAAATAAGAAAATTTTAATTAATATATTTCTGCGATTTTTTTTGTCCGTTATAACCGAAGTCCGTTATAACGGGGTCCGTTATAACGAGGTTCTACTGTATTAATTTTAATATTTTAGCAGGGCTTTTATTCGTTTTATTTGATTTAGTTTTTGATTTATTTTGAATTATATTCAAAATATTTATATTATTTTTATTAATTTTCTTAAAAAGTTTAATTTTAAGAATTTAAATGAATCACATGTTCCCTATAAAATTCTTTATATTTAATGCTCTGTGAAGTTTTGCATATGGCGCATATAAAAAAGTCGATGCCATTAAATCTATGGCGGTTATATTTTTTCATGCCTTTATTACATCTTTCACTGTGTTGTAACGATGAGATGCAATATCTCGGATAAAAAGTGCCTATTAAAAATAATAAACTATAAATTAAAATAAATAATTCCTATATAAAGTATCTAATAATAAATTTAAAAATGTAAACTATTATATTAAAACTTTTACTAATATTCCTTTTATTAATTCCTATAAAACCTATATAAAACACCTAATAAAAATAATAAATTAATATATATATATATAAAAACCTATATAACATTTGCATGCTCACTGCAAACTATTATATTAAAACTTTTATTAATATTATACTGAAATAATTCCTATATATAATACATGCAAGCTCACTGCAAACTATTACATTAAATAATTTTTGTATAAAGTATCTAATAAAAATTAAAATAATTCCTAAATAATTCAATAACAATTATTGTAAAATCTATAGATTTGTTTCTTTATAATTTTAACTTATTATAAATTAATGATATTTGAAGTATTATTATAATAATAAATTTCATCAGCTTATATTACCATAAAAATATATTTATTATAAAACTTATTATAAATTATTGATATTTGATGTATTATTTTAATAATACTTCAAATATCATTAACTTAATTTTTTATAAATAAAAATAAATAAATAAAAAACTAAAATTTATCCCCTGAATCCGAAGAATCGTCATCCTCTATAGAAGAGAGGTCATTCATATCTTCCCCAGAAACGGGGACATCACCAGAAACGTTGGCATCAAAATCTACTAAAACGTTTTTAAATACATAGAAAAAATAAAATTAAAATTTACCGAGATCATCATTGATAATAATAACTTCACTATCTTCAATAATGATAACATCGTCATTTTCATCATCTTCGATTGTAATAACTTCGGTATCATCACTAACAATAATTTCATTTTCTAAAATAATTTTTAAATAAACCAAAACTTAATTTAAAATTTACCTATTTTATCCTCGATAACTTCATCTAGTTGGTTCTGATATTCGGTTATTAAAAACCAATCTAAAATAATAAATAATATAATAAAAATAAAATAAAACATCCTTACCGATTTCACAAGTTAAAAGGTTTTTTAAAACATTATTCATTTTGCGAATTTTTGAATATTGCGAATTTTTGAAATAATTGTGACAAATTTGAAATTTGTCAATGTTTATAAAGACAATCTAATTTTCAGGATTTAGCCAATCACATTTTAGCAATACACACATATAGGTGAGAGATTTCTACGCATGCAGCCTATATTATGAAAGCATTTTTTCTTTGTCAAACACATGCAGTCTATACCGTGTAGGCATGTGTTCTTTGTAAATCACATACAAATAAAAGTATGTATGTGATTTCTTTGTAAATTACATACAGTCTTGTGTGTAAATGCATGTTATTAATCACGCACTTATCATGCACTGTCTTTGTTACCATTAATTAAATATAAATTAAACACATAATAATAATAATAATAATAATAATAATAATAATAATAATAATAACAATAATAATAATAATAATAATAATAAAACATAACAATAATAATAAAACATAACAATAATAATAAACATTTATTAAACATCAAATCGCCTGGATAATAACCAAGCTAAACAGTGTTGACCACATGTTAAGGTCCATGGTTTTTGAAACATAGTTTTATTATAAACAATAGGTTTATCCATTGTTTGCAGTTTCGAAACCATTAAAGCCGGATAATAGAAACCCATAGGATCAAATACAAATATCTTGCTAGGTTTCATATATATTGTTAGCCAATGTTCTCCACCGAGATGAGACGATTGAGTATTGACGATTATGGCTTGATTATTACGTAAATACGGAATTTTATAAAGAGGAAAAACCCCTAAAAATTCATGTCCTAGTATTTGTTTTCCAATTCGATAGACCTGAACAGAACTACATCAATAATATTAATAATACATGAAAAACTTACTCCATGAAGAATAATCATAAATAATCAATATATTTATACCAACATTTTCAAATCAATAATGTTCGTTCAAACTAGTACAGTTCTGTTTCCAGTTATTTGAACCTCATTTTCAAATATATATTAAAACATGTACGGGTTCAGTTGTAGCTTTAGCAAACTTTATATCTAATCGTATATTTCCATTTTGAGATAATTGACTCTGATTTAAATCAAAATCAGGTGCCAAAACAAATGTAAAGAATGGATATTTGCTTTTAAAATCCTCAAGAGTTATACCACAATTAATGTTTTTATCCAAATAACCCATATTTCTCACTATACTATGCATATATGTAGCACAATAATTATCATTATCGAAATCTTGAGTATATGTTTCTCTATAATCACTATTTTTCGATAAAGTTAACGATGTTACACCAAAATATTTGAAAATTGAGCTCGATGTTAAGAATGATCCATTATATTGAGATTCACTTTGAAATGTTACCAATATAAAGTTTGGCATTCTTTTATCTCCAAATATTTGTTCCTTATAGAAAGAAGCTGAACCTTTAGCAACAGCAAATTGAACAATTTCCTTTGTTTTTAATGGATATATTGCAGGCTTAGAATTAAGTCACAGTTGATTACCGGCTAATACAGAGGGCTCAACCCGAACTCTTCTCACCAATAATTTTGCATCAACTAATTGAAGAATTGGTGCTGTGGTGGTACTTGTTAGTGATAATGTAGACTCTGATCTTTTCAATCTAATGTGTAATTAACACCTGGGAGTAAATATTTCGGTTGATCCATAAAATCGAGTTGTAATGATGAGCACGTGGTAAATAATTTCGAACTCTTAATCAACTTTTTCCTATCGTCATCACTACCATAACCCTTAGGAGTTAAACATGTATTTTTAGTATCGCTATTGCAATTTATAATAGTTTATATTAGTGCTTTGTGAATATATGTACTGTTACCACCCTCAATCTTGATATTATTAAATCCGAGAACTGCATCTTTAAAAATTGTATGAAACAAGAAATTGTTTGGTATAACATCACTAGGTTCACCCAACGGTTTTCTATCTTTATCTACAACTTTGATCTGAACAGTTAACAATGTATCGTTCAAATCTAGATATTCAGTTTGGGAACCATTAATATAAAATTCAATATCAGTTCTACTATCCATAAAAGAATTCATCGAGAATACATCTTCAAAGGCCCCCATTTCAATTACTGCTTGGGGAGATGGTCTATCAAATAAACACAATACAGATTTACCGCAAATCATTTTTGAAATATAGTTCCATGTCCTTTCATTCGTTTGTTTATATAATGTTTATGATGTCTTTTACGTTTTTGAGTCGGTGGTGGTGCTAGAGCCGATGCCTGTTTTTGAAACATAACCGCAAAACCCGGTAAAACTTTTCCTAACTCAGATAATGCATTTGATTTCAGAGATGGTAATATTTTCTGCTCATTCATTATCACATCTTTAGCCGTTTTTATACCAAAACTACTAATGCGTTTAAGATTCGGAAGTGCAAATCTACCAAGAGTTCTCAACCATTCTGATCCGTACTGTTTACCAAAAATATGGTAATTCGCCACCACTTTGACTACTTACTAATAATATCGTTATTGGACATCTAATTTACGAAAATGGAATGTCATATGAGTTTTTGTATCTTTACTAAATTCAATAAATTTACCGCTATCATCACGAATATTTATTTCTATATTGTTTATACATGATGCTGATACCGTAAGTACATGGTATTATCGATATTTATATTGACAACTTCATCCTGGTCATGTTTATCAACCCAAACAGATTTCAATAGAGGAACCAAAGAATCACCAACAATTATAGGATCGATGATGTTAGTATATATGAACATTTGCCTATGAAGTTTTATTATTTTTGGTTTGCGTACACCAAAAGCACTTGCCCTATATGTTTGCTTATCTAATCCCAATGTATTTTATCAAATGTAACCTCACAAATGCTATTATTCAGACTGAATTTACATAATCCATCTTAAACAATTTCAATAGTTTTAAATATATGTAAACAATTGAATAAAATATATTTATGTAACTCTTCAAGTGTTTCAATATATAAATCTTTAGTAAATGTAAATGTATCTTCCACCTCATTAATATATGATACGTAACTGGTATTTAGTACCAGGAACAACAATGTTAAGCTTATCACTACCAATTCGCTTAGCATCATCAATACTTTCAAACTTTATTGTAATAAAATCACAACATAACATTTAACCAATCTTTGAAAAACATGCCACTATTTTCATCTAAAATTTGATTCGGAATATGACAATATTGATCAATATATATAACGCTTGTTAATCTTCGAATATTATCTCCATCAAATCCATTTGCCATAAATCATTAATACCGAATGTCTTATAAGCACTTGTTGGAAATCTTTTCCGCTTCGGTTTGTTTAAACTGTACGCAAGCTGATCTGACAACTACTTTTGCGTTTCCTGTTTCAAATTTGGGACTCTTTTCTTTAACTTTGCCACCCCACCGAAACCTGCTTCGTCTTTTGGATTTGTCCAAATCTTCTCCATTATAACAAGATGATTTATATTTTAATTTAACATTAGATAATGATTGCCCCATCGTTTATTGTAATCCACCTAATAATGATATATCTAATGGTAACATTGCTCCGATAAAACCGCCCTGTTGGTTATATATAATTTTTCTCATTTGCTTATGATAATTATTATTTACTAGCGATAACAAAGATTTTCGATGTTTATTCAACACTAATTTCATAGATTCACTCATTTTAACTTTACCTCTGACTTCTTTTAGTAGAATTTTGAGTAAATCATTGACAACAAAATTTGGAAATGACTGTAAAATAGACATTCTTTTCATACTCGAAGCTTTTAACAATGCATTAAAATATGGGAAACTCTTATGATTTTTATGAACTTTGTTCTTTTTGTTACTCCTTTTACTAGGGTAAATTCTCGGTTATTAGTTTTTTAGATGGTGTATAACTAGTTTTTGGTGGAACTTTTTCAGTCTTTATTTTCTTTTTAATACTTTGTCTAGGTTTTCGGACATTTTTAAGTCTGGATTTCATAAACATTTTTATTAGTTAATGTTTTCAACTTTGTTTATAAACCATGGCACCTTCTTTATTGAAAATATCTTTTTTTACCCTTAAATCATCATTGCAATGTTGTGTGAAATCAAGAAATATATATCCATGTAGTGATTTTGTGGCATCTTGAAATGCACTGATAAGAAAATTACGATTATTAGGGGATGATTGTCGAGCAAGAAAATCAATAACTGTTGTATCTCTATGATTCTTGAAAATAACTAAATATTTAACATTTATATTCCTTGTTCGATGAGCGCCACCCTGATGAAATAGATTTTGAGTAATAAAGATCACAGTAACACCAACATGTCGACTAATTTTTGTGAATAAATTATTGAAATCCTTTTCTTTATTAGCTTCCTGAAACAAATCATCGATAATGATGACATTACCTTTCCTTAATCGACTTGACCAGTTTTTATCGAAACCCTTTACTACTTTCATGTTTTTCTATTTACAGAAATTAACTTGAGTTAATCAATGTTCTTCATCTGCACCTCTATGCCAATAAATCTTGTTGAATTGGTTTGGAATAAATTAGACTTTAGTAATTTACACACAAACATAGTTTTACCACTACCACTTGGGCCGACGATTTGATATACCGCATCATTTCTTAATTCCATTATTAATTTGTATAATTAAAGATTTTGTTTATATTATTCAATTTAATGAACTCTTTCTAAAAATCATACATATATATAAAACATTCTAAAACATTCTTTATGTTCAAAGACAATTAATACCGTAACTGAAACGTTTGGAAACGAGAATTAAAAGCATAAGTATAAGGAGTATAGTTCCTTATACCAAATCGCAATAACAAACGCCGATGTCAAAAGATTTTCAGAGGGTAAAAATGAAGGTGTAGCATGTGACCAATATATGGGAGGTTATGAAGAATAGTTTGAAGAATTTTATTGAAATAAATTATTTGAATAAATTTTTATCTTTATAATTAATATTTTTATTCTTTCTTTTTATTTGATGAAAAGTATTATATTATAATATCTTGGTTATGAATATATATATATATATATATGTATATATGTGTGTGTGTGTTTGTCTATTGGTTGCGATGAAACATAAATTGGAATGACTGCTCTTTATGTCTGTTGTTAAGATCTTTTTCACTATCGAATGAACGAATTGAATGAAAATAATGAAACAATTAATATCAATATAGTTTGAATTTTAATGCTACCTGATGATGACAGTGAGTATTTCGAAACATATATATATTTGTATGTGTGTGTGTGTGAATATTATTAAGAAGTCATATTAACACAGTATTTCAATTTCCATTAATAAAACTACAAATATTGCAAACTAAAAATATTATCAGAATAAAATCTGGAAAACCAATTTTATTTAATATCAAATATATTCTTTCATGAGAGATATTTTTCTTTTATTTGTAATGTTGGTCATCCATATTCAAATCTCCACCGAGGTTTTTCACTTTATTTCCTATTTTCTGATATCGTATGGAGGCTCGTGCAACCTTTTTAGCATTTTCCTTGCCATCATTAAGTTCCCTCGTGTGGTTTGGAGAGGTTTCAATTGTTAGGAAGAGAGCAAAAACAAAAACCATAACAATAATATTTGCTTTCATTGCTTGTGAGTTTTCAAACTGGAAAATAATTCAATTGAAATATAAATAAAATGTTTTATAAAAAACAAATTACTTTTTGTTGAATTATTTTCATTTTGAAATTTCAGTGTAATTTATATTGAAAATATTCCTACGTGGCAGATGACGAAAATTTCGTTGTTGTTCTTTATATATAAAGAACTTTCGTGACCTCAAACGTGACATTGCCATTATGGAACTGTACTAAGTAAATCTGGATCAAATAAATTAAAATTTTAATGTAATTATAGATTTTCATATCCCAGATCCTAGAATAGCTCTCACAAAATATAACAATTTATTCACAATTATATTCAAAATAATATTAAAAATATTTTTTAATGAAAAATTTGCATTTAATTGAAAGTAAATTTTTGTAAAATTAATTTGTTTTATTCTAGTTTGGTACAATTTAATAATTCATTATTATTTTTATTATTATTATTATTATTAATATTATTATTATTATTATTATTATTATTATTATTATTATTATTATTTATTTTTCTTATTTTTAAAATTATTTTTAAAATTATTATGAAATTTTTTTATTAAAACAATATTCTTCATAATAATCGACACAATCTTCAGATAAAATTTTTTAATATATTTTTACTGGTTTTAAAATTTAAAAATAATTTTTTTTATAATATATTATTATTATGGTTATGATTATTATAATTATAATTATTATTATTATTATTATTATTATTATTATTATTATTATTATTATTATTATTAATATTATTATTATTAATATTATTATTATTATTATTATTATTATAATTATTATTATTATTATTATTATTATTATTATTATTATTATTATTATTATTATTATTATTATTATTATTATTATTATTATTATTATTATTATTTTTATTATTATTATTATTATTATTATTATTATTGGATTATTAAAACCGTTAATGCAATCAGAGTTTGAATGTAAGGATAGCTTTAGTTTGTGTCTTGTATTGCAAAGCTACAAAAACGAAGTATGAATGATCTTATGGTTTCGTTTGATGTTTGTAGTTTGCTTACGAATGTACCACTGGTTGAGACGATTGACTTATGCTGTGCGTTGTGGGATGAAAAAGGTTCAGAACATCACATTTTGGATAGAAGGGCATTTCGTAAACTTCTTGAATTCGCTACTTCAAATGTCAATTTTCTTTTCAATGATGAATGGTATCAACAAATAGATGGAGTCGCTATGGGTTCCCCTTTAGCACCAACGATGGCATCAATATTTTTGGCTAGTTTGGAAAAGAAAATTGCTTCTTTCCAATTTGAAAAAACTTTTGTTTATAAAAGGTATGTGGATGATATTTTTCTTGTATTTGATAACCAGAAACATGTAGAACCGTTTTTGCATTTTATGAACAGTTTACATGAAAACATTGTATTCACATGTGAAACGGAGAGAAATTCATCAATTGCGTTTTTAGATTTGTTAATTCAACGCAAAGATAAACAGTATGAGACAGAGATTTATAGAAAACCAACTGATACTGGTCTTTATACTTCTCCAGAAAGCTTTTGTGAATTTAAGTATAAGAGAAATATGGTGAAAGGATTGATTTATCGTTCATGGTCTTTATCTTCTACTTTTGATAATTCGGTAAAGAGTGTTGATAAATTGGTTGAGTTGTTGATAAAGAATGGATATTCTAAATCATTTTTATTGTTGATGATAAAAGAAACTGTTGATAAATTGATTAAAAAAATAAGGATCCATGTTTTGGAAAGTCTGAGTGTAATTTGTCGGATGGGTGTGAATTGAGTGTTGATCTAAATAATAGTAAAAATGAATATAAAAAAATTGAGCCTAAATATGTGTTAGTATTGCTGTACTCTGAAGGCTTTACAAATTATAAAAGGAAGTTAAGTAAACAGGTGGGAAATTTAGAATATAAGATCGTCTCTAATTCGTGTAAGGTACGCAATATATTTATTAATAAATCAAAAACTCCGGTTGGATTGTGTTCTGATCTCGTTTATCAATTTACATGTAATTTGTGTAATGCCTCATACATTGGAAAGACTACCCGTCATCTCTGTACTCGAGTTCTAGAGCATTGTCGATTGAAGGGTTTGACCAATATTAGTGAACACAATAGAGGCTGTAAAAGTGAAATAGGAATGTCTGATTTTAGAATTTTGTTGTGAAGTTTTAATAATTATTGGGAACGCGTGATATGTGAAGCATTGCTGATAAGGTCATTGAAGTTTTTTAATATATTATTATTGTTATTATTATTATTATTATTATTATTTTTATTATTATAAGGATAAATATTAAAAATAAAAGTTATAAATAATTAATTTTAATTAGTCTAATAATGATACAAAATTCTCAAAATAAGTTTGTTAAAATATCCTCAGAATGGCAGATTTTTGAATGAAATTAAATTTGTTATATCGATAAATATTTTTTAATTATGTATGTTCGAACTTGATCTAATATAGTGACCCCGAGTAATTTTTTTAATCAATTACTGAAACCACCAGAAGTTTTCAGAATCGAACAATATATCAAAGAAATTGAGAATTTCTTCTAATTAACAATGATTTCGTATGATTTGCATCATACATTGGTAAAAGCATATTTACCTATCAATGCCCTGAAGTTAATGAAAAAACCGAAAAGAAGAATTCAATAAAATCAACATTTTTATTGGCATTTTTCAAAAATACTACGCTTTAAAAAGATCTTTCGGATGCGGTAAAATATGCTAATGGAGATCAATCAGTAGATAATTATTTTGAAAAGATTGAAGAACTTACAAAGAAGGATTTCAGTCATTCGATATCAGAATCATTAAAATTATTTTTATTGTATAATTCACTATATGATAAAGAAATGGCAAAAGACATAAAAATAAATCAGATCAATACGTTCGATGGCATTAAAAAGCGGCTTAAAATTGTCGAAAAAGTTCGCAAAGAAGTGGGAGAAGAAATTAATGCTCTAAGAAATGACTGAACAAGTTATGAAGAACAAAGGTTTTGCAGCTATTTCAATCGAAAAAATGGAAGGTAAATCTCGGTATGATCAATGAGACGAAACCCCAAACCAGGAAACTCCAGAGCTAGAGGAGGTGATTGGAGCTCTAAATCTAAAGTAAGTAATTTTAATTTTGAAAATTCTGTATGTAGTAAATCATTTAATAATATTTTTCAAAATAATAATGGTAAAATTTTAATCTAAATTTAATTAACTGTAAAATAATCACTGATAATAATTGTAAATTTTGTAAAGTTTACCTTTTGAATTTAGTTAACTGATTGAGATTATTGCAGACACATCAACTGCGATAAAAAATGAATAATTGAAGTTATTGAAAGTTATTTTGGAAGATAATTTAAAAGGAGATAAGAATTAAAGTCTCCTTTAATGTCATTCAATATTAAGCATGCCGCTATCCATCAAGAAATCGACGAAGAGCTCCAGAAGCCAAATTATGAAAATTTAATAAATGAATAAATTTGAAGTGAATTGTAGATGTTTTATTTTGTAAAAATCCATAATTTTTAAAATTCATTTAAAAAATTAATAAAATCTCTCTGTAAAAATTTACATAAGCAAAGAACTTTTACCTTAAAAAGCATTTTAATAATGACAGGGTGCAATATAATGTCCTAAAAACTTATTTAGTGTCTGTTTGTGTATTATAAAGTCAAAAGTTAAAGAAAAAGTAATTTTAACACACAAACACAACACATAGTAAAACAGCATACTAACTTTCAAAATGTTGAAATGTTAAGATGAATAACAACTCTAAATATTACCATATTATTATAATGACTATTTTTGTTTTTCACCTCAGATTTCTTTATAAGTGACATATTTTCTACAAAATTTGACTATGAATCAGATTTTGTAGAAAATATTTCAAGTGATTTCACTTGAAAAAGACTGTGCCGAAAATTCGTGAATACCTTAAATAAATCTGATTCATAGTCAAATTTTGTAGAAAATATTATATTATCATATTATAATTATATATTATAAATTTTAGTTTACAATTAATTTAACTTAAATTTTAAGAAATAAATCCGAAAACGCGCATATTAGTATTCATTAAAACCTAAATAGTCATTAACCCTTTCGCCCTTATTTGGAAAATACGTCACAAAAACTTTTATCATAATACTGCTGGGATAATTTCAAAGCAATTTTCATTGTTAGAGTTTAGTTTCAGTGTTTCATTGTTCTAGAATAGGGGTTGGCAACCTGCGGCTACGGAGCCGCATGCGCTCTTTAGTAAGATTATTGTAACTTTGTACATTATTAAACATTTTTTAAAAGTAAATTTTTAACTTAAATCCAGAGAAAATTTCCAATTTTACAGAAATATAAAGAAGAATATTACAGTTTCATCGATGTCGGTTTGTTCCGAGTCATTCTTAAAAAACTTAAAGAAACATTCCGATACCGATTCAAAGAGAGCACATATCAACATTGAAATTTATAATAAAACCTCTTGAAGCTGATGTAAATAAGTTAAATTTTTCATTATTACCATCAATCGATCGCGCTCAATTCGAGTATCAGTTAATGGTTTTAAAATCTAAAAAAAAGACTAAAAAAATTATCAATCTTAATAGTGAATTTGAAGATCTCGAAATAAATAAAAACTTATTGTTTTCACAGCATAAGTGGTCAGAATTACATAACCTAAAATATTTTGGCAAAACTGAGTTTGATAGAGGGAATTGTCTTCCATAGTGCGATAACCAATTAAAAAATATACCTTTGCTCTTTTGACCATATTTGGTTCGACGTATTTATGCGACCAAACCACTTCCAGCATGAATATAATAAAAAGTAATATCAGAAGTTCTCTGAACTATAAAAATCTTGAATCGTGCTAAAAATTAAAAATTGTTAGATACTCGCCAATATACAACAATTATTCAGGGATTTCTAAGGACAAAAACAACATTGATAAAAAATAAAATTTTTATTTTGAGTGTTTTATATTTTTGTTAAATTTATAAATTTATTTATTTCTAAAGTATTTATAATTAATAATGAATTATTATCATACAAATTTACACTTTTTGTTTTTATTATTATTTATTGACTATTTACCAAATATTTGTATTTTAAGTGTATTTTCGTAATAATAAATTAGTCGGAGATATTTTTTACTGCTGCATCTGTAAAAATACACAAAGTTATTTATATTGTGAATATACATTGTGAATAAAAGCCAAAAACATAATATTTCGATGTTATTATAAAAATAAAAAAAATTGTAAGTGGCTCTTTAAAAGAAAACAAACTTTTTTCGGTTTGGGTTCATTTTCCCTAAAAGGTCGCAGACCACTATTATAGGATATTTAGAAGCGCCAACTATACAAAAATAAGAATATTTCATATTTAGGTCAATATTAGCAAGTTTCAAAAAAAAATTTAGCTTAGTGTCATCAGCCAAAAGTCGGGATGAAAGGGTCAAAAGGGCTGATGCATAAAATAAACTGAATTTTTGTTATTTTAAGATATTCTTTTTATTATCAAGTTGGATAATAAAAACAGCGATTCTAAACATTTTTGTGTAGTACCACTAACTAAAAAAAGTCAGTAATTGGCAGACTCTCAAACATTGTGTAGGAAAGGAAAAAATAGCTAAACGTTAAATAAAAAAAACAATTGTAATATTTAAAAAACCTTATTAAAACGCCTATTTGTCACAGATGTCAGTGTTCATCAGCTGCAATATTATTAAAAATATTTAATTTTGAAAATATAATAAATTTAGATAATTTATTTTTTCAGTACATTTATTTACAAATTTTACCAGAAATAAAAAATTGACGGAAAACATGAAAATTGGAGAAAATGTAACGAAAAGTTTATCATTAATTATTTAATGAAAAAAATTTATGTTTAGTTTCAATTTTTTTAACACTAGCACTGATAATATATATATATATATATATACACTAGAGCCTCGAGTTGCGTCGTTAATGCATTACAATTAATCGCGACGCATCTCGAAACATCGCAATTCAAATTTTAATTTTATATACATATTTTAATACTTTTTTTCGACGCATTTCGAAAATTAGCAAGGCAACTCAAAATTAGGTTATCAAAATTTTTGTGGCGCAACTCGAAAGGACGCAAGTTGGAACAACGCAACTCGAGGCTCTAGTGTATATATATGTATGTAAAAATTATAATAACTTTTTTTTTGATATTCAACACTGATTTCTTTTTATTGCCAAATGATATTATATTTACATTTATTAACACGTTGACGGGCAGTAAGAACAAGTGAAGTTCGAAAATTAACACTATATGTTTTTGTCATTTTTAGAATATTAGAAGTATAGTTTTACTCTTTCTGCTAAAATAAACTTAATTTTGATTAATTTAGCACCTTTAATTAGGTTGCAGATGTAACCGCCATGGCTCCAGTGGACTCTAGACACTGAGTAATGGGACGATGGCGGAGATAACAGCAAAAATTTAAAAACGCAAATGACAGGTTTATTGACTCAAATACGAAATGTTAGTTAATCAAATAAAAAGAAATAACTAACAAAAAAAATTATTATAATTTTATAATTATTTCATAATATTTTCTACAAAATTTGAATATGAATCAAATTTTGTAGAAAATATTATGTCACTTTTAAATAAGTCAGAGGTGAAACACAAAAAAAGTCCTTATCATATTATAATTATTACACATTATTTTCGGTGTGCCGTGTTTCAAAGCATGGTGCAAAACACACTATGACTATGAACAATCGATTGTGTGGAAATGGCTCAAAATTCGATTAAATAAAAGTTTGGAAAAAGATAAATACATAAACACATAGTGATTTACCAGTGAAAAGAGACAATTTTCAAAGAAAATAGGCATCGTTTTCATTAAGGAAATCTTTCACAAGTACCATGAAGTTGTTTTGGACTCAATTCTCTGCTTTTGCAAATGTTTCTTCAAGTGATTAAACAATAAAAAATCATTGGAAGTCAAATCGGAGCTATGTGGTGGATATAAACCAGCATAAAGCCTTTTTTGGGTAATTGCGTCCCAAATTTGGTGAGGCTTTTGAACTGATTGATTATCAAGTAAGGTTATAGATATGAATTCATAATTCCTGGGCTTGCACCGTAGCGTTCTCACATCACAGACCAGTGTACATTAGTAGTGAGAACCGATGATTCCAGAATTGAAGTTTGTCTTGATCGCACTTGCTGTATGTCAAAGTACACTGAGTATGAGACATTTTTGCTGAGGTTTAGTTGGTTGAAGCTTTTTCGGTTGCTTTTCCTTTGGAGGCATTTTTTCACTAGTCTAGCGTTTACTGTATGGAGCATAAAGACTCAATGACGTTTTGTTTCCCATCAGAATATTCTTCAAGAAATTTCATCCAAGGGCAGTAACAAGATCCATATGTTTTTTGAAATTCTTGCATTCTCTTTTTCTTGAATCTTTGCTGTCGGAACGAATCGATTGCGCAATTTCCTGATTCCAATGCCCTACTAAATGTTATGTAAAGTCTTCTTGCTTACATTAAATATCTGTGGATTATTCATGGACAATAATCAATTTTTCGTATTTCTCCTCACCAATTTTCTGGGGTCATTCACTTTTTTCTCCAACAAACTTATTGTTTCTATCAGAAAAAAGCTCATTCCGGTATCTTTCGTGTAGCTGACACATGATGTCCTTCTTTTCTGTCATGCTCAAAAGTTAAAAAAATGTATAACGCTGGAAAATTAGACTTGGCGGTATATTTGTCAATAGGCGTAAATAATATTTGCCTACAGATATTCATTGCTTTCTGTTATTTATTTCATGGATTTATTGACTTAATTTCTATACGAGTATAAGGACGTCTTAGCAACACCACGAATATACATAAATTGTCTTAACAATTGGACAAAAAAGCTTTTACTGAACTCATTCCTTTTCACATATGTAAAAGGCTCGGTTTCTAGAAAGCCAGACTTCAGTGAAAATAATTGTTAATGTAAATTATTTTCTATTTTATTTTAAATATCGGAATAAAATTAATTAATAATTATTAAATTTGAAATTTTAATTAAATAATTGATAAAAATCTACGACACATCAGGAAGTGCTGATATCGATTGGATTGATTAGCGATAAATCCAAAACCAAAACGGAAGTGCAAATCATTTGTGTTTTTACTATATAAATAAATAATAATTTTTAGTTTAAAAACAATTTTATAATTATTTAAGTCAAAGGGGAAGTAGAGATTTTTCATAAAAAAATTGAAAACAAATTATTAATTATTCATAATTTTTAACTAAAATCTTATAATTATTAAACGAGGAAACACTTCAATATAATTCTTATAACTTCTTTCTGGAATAAAATTCTTTTGATTATTAACAGTTGTGTAATAGGCCCAAAGGAACATGACAACTTTATTTTAATTTAAGATATAAAAACGAATGAAAATGGAAATAAGGAAACATGCATAAAAAGGATATAAAAAAGACAAAACAATAAATTTAATTAAAAATCTTCTCTTCGCAACGCCATGACGCCAAAATCCTTCACATGATTAAAAAATCCAACACAGTCACTCTCGGAAATTATACCAATCGTCGACATGATAGCAGTGGTTAATTCATCCCTCGTATTGGCATTAGAAGATTTTATGAGTGACTTCCATTTAGAAAATACTTCTTCAATTGGATTCAACTGGAGACTGTAGGGAGGCCATATTTTTGCCGGGTTGAACAGTTTGACACCAAATTCATCAAGGAAAATTACTTTATCTTCATCATATCCAAGATATCTACCGGCATAATTAAATCGCTCCTCTATATTTGCAGCAGCATTTCTTCTCTCTGGTACAAGTTCGACGCGTTTAAGAGTAATTCAAATCTCTTATTTCGCTGTCGATCGTGGTTGTTGAGCATATGATATTTAATCTTGCCTGAAGTTTCAATTCCAACGCTCCTAAAGTTAGGGAAACATCACTTTCCATTTTGGACCTGATAAACTCCTTTGCTTCTTCTGTTATTATACTTCCCCGTGGTTGTCTTTGTTTCAACGCATTTACTCTCCCAGTGTTTTTATAAAGTCTTATTTTAGAAGCGACCGTTTTAACGTTTATGTCGAGCTCTTCAGAAATAAGTTGAATGCTTTTCTAATCTTCATATTTACGGATAATAAGTGACCTTTTGTTGTCTGTAATTTTCCAATGTAAATTGACTTCTGCTGTAATTTTGGGATTAAAATAAATTTGGAAATGATTAAAATAAATTTTGAATTGATTAAAATATTCTTAAAAAGGATTAAAACATATTTGAAAAGGATTAAAATATATTTGCAAAGGATTAAATTAATATGAAATCCTGTATTTACTTAAAAAATAACTAAAACCCATTTTATTCCGAATTAAGACCATAATTCTCAAATTATCATATTTTGATTCAGTGTCAAAGGGTAAAAAGAGAAACAATCAAAGAGAATGGTTAAATAATAAATTACGAAAAATTGAGAAAATAATATTGAAAAATAAAGAAAAATAAAATATTTAAAATAAAAGCAATAAAACCCCCCGAAAAATAGCCGAAAAAAGCTCAAAATACTCTCATTGGTCTCACCCAGGCATGAAAACACTATATATACAGCAGTCATTTTCATAATTTTTAGAAATTTTGTAGACACAAAAACTTTTAGATATTTGTTGAGACAATTTGTTTGAGACACTTGTGTTAGACACAAACATTTTTAGACAAAATTTTTATGTCGACGAATGACAATTTTTTAAATTTGGATGCTTGACCTACAAACTTGTCGATTGTAAGTATTGTTTTTTTGTACAAATACATTTTTCTAAGTTAATGTTTTGTTTAATTTAACTTATTCTGGATGGCCGCGATGTCTTTTGGCATTTCTCGGAAGGTTCCCCATAACTTATTTATATTCATTTTACATATATTAAGTCATTAGACAAGTGGTGAATCGATATTCAATTCCCGCAGTTAAGTTTGCGGGATGTTGACGTGTCGATTTATCATTTTCCACCCTTTGGACTGGTCAGCTTTGCATTGATCACAAAGTAGGACTCCGTTGGAATTCACTGCGGCGTTCATGAAAGGTGGACGGAGCGGTAAGAGGGTAAACTGCGGGAATATCGTCAGAGTTAAAAGGACAACATTATTATATGTTTAAGTAGGAAAATTGAATTTTTATTTAACTCTTGCCGATTATTATATTATCAAGGGTGCGACAAGTGATAGAAATTTAGGTCAACGAAAGTATAATGTAGGGTTAGATCACGTACATTGTTTGATAATCATCACGGTGGAAATTAAAATAAAATGATACATTTTTGCATGGATCAGTGAGATGATAATGTAGTGATTTAAGGATAGTGGTAACTGTGGCGACTATAGGAAAGCAAATATGAGTTATTGGACTAAAATAATTACATTATAATAATGCATTCATTTCAATTTACCATAGGCTAACGTTTGTATGAAACAAGGAATTTTCCATAAAATAAGAGCGGAACGCTGCTCAAATTTTTAAAAAATATTTTAATAAATAGAGTAATGATGAAAAATTGATATAGGAATTGTAGAAATAGATGAGTATGGACAAGGGTATAGACAGAAAGAGACGTAAGACCTTCCATCGGCAGTCAGAAACCCGAAAGTGAAAATATCATGAGTAGTTCTAGAAATGTACCTCGCCTGCTCATGAATTTTCAGCTGCTATATACAGTACCAACATGAGCTTGCTCATGGGTATATAGTGGTAGGATTAAAATTGTTGGGCACCTGGGTAAGACAGCAAAGACCCTAGGAAAAGAAGGTATTTTGATCGAGGTGAATAAGTTTTAAACTTTGCATAGATTTAAACAAATTGATTACACCCAGTACACCAACACCTGATATAATTTATTCCATAGTAAATGCCCTTAAATTTTGTCTCTTTTCCAAATGCCCGTAATTTATGAAAGCTGGTGCAATAGAAAATCAACAGAAACGACAAATGAAAATTATATTTAATAGTACATCGGAGGCATCAATAAATCTACAAGGAAATAAAAACGTAGATAAACTCAAATCTTAGCTGATATGTAAATAATAACAATTTGAAATAACACAATTATACAAACAAAAGCATCAAATATTGATTTTCAATAACAATAATGGAACATCTGAATACAACCAATCAAATCTTTCCTTTTCTCTTTCTCTGGAATCGCTCAACTAAATCCTATCAAATTACAAAGGAGAATTAAAGAGAAAAAAAAAGATTTATTTTTTTACAAATTTTCAACCAATCAAATCACAGGAAAACAGAACAAAAAATAAGGATCACACTTCAGAAGAAATTTGAATTATTTCATCATTGGAAGATTTTGATTTGTGAATAATTTTCGGTTCATTTGATGATTTACTGGATCGAGAGGTTGTGGTGGAGGTTCGAGGCTGATAATGATGGCGGTATTGGTATTGATAGTGGACATTGTTGTAGCGATCTGAGAGCGTTTGAGGATTCGCCAATACTTCTCGCCACGGTTTACAACTGGAAGTTTGCCTGGATTTCTTGACTCTGATCGACTGTATGAAAGCATCAACAGATTTAGACATCTGGTAAAGGCTATTAGGCTTGCAGTTTATCACATCGTTTGGAGAAAATAAATTGACCTGAGCAAAGTAAACATCATTGGAGAAAAAGGTGAGAAAATAAAATCCTCAAAAAATTCCATTATTCAATTTTGGGAAATTTTTCAATAATTTTAGAAGGATTTTATTTCAATGGAAAATATTTTCAAAGAATTGTTCGTAAGGAAAATAAATGAATAGTTAAAAACAAACAAAAAATATAAAGAAATAGTTAAAAAACAGTTTTTCAAAACAGAATATCGCTGTAATTAAATACTGTTTTTAAATGACTTTTAAATCCGTTTTTATTTTCGTTCCGTAACAGATACGCAGATGATATAATTTCATATTCAAAATTGATAAATTTCTAATAATAAGTATAAAACGGTGATCCCTTGGTAGCAGCATAAATTACAATATCAGATAAGTGAATTATAAAATAAGCCCTTGCTGCAAAATAATAATTATATTGATGAATCAATTATTTGATTGAAAATTATTTCATCAATATAATAATTGCTTTGCAGCAAGGGAATATTTTATTATTTACTTATCTGAGATTTTAAATTTATATTTATATACCATTGATGAAAATTTAATCATTAAAATTAAACATTTTTCAGACTCCACAACAGATTTAGACATTTTATAAAGAATAGTAGGCATGCAGTTTATCAAATCGACTGGATCATAATAAAAGAAAACAATAATAAAGAAACAAGTTCTTAAAAACAAAACAAAAAATAATTTACGATACATTAAGTGATATCCAGTACAATTCCCAATAGTATACTAGTTTCGAGCTAATGGCTCTCATCAGTACTATGCCGGGAGGCGCTCAAATTTCTCTTCGCGCCAGGTAAGTGTAAAAACAGTGTCAAGTTAACACTGTTATACACTTATCCTGATGCACTGAACATCAAATAAGTTTGTAAAGTTTGGCTGGCTTTAAGTCAAGATAAAAGACGAATCTTTATCTTGAAACCTCCTTTCACTTGAAACCATGATAGATGCAAGTGAAAAAAAATAATTCGAAATATTCTATTATTTTGTGAAAGCAATTTTTCAGCTAACTGAACTATATTTTAAAATTTCATAAAAAATGTTAAAAGAAAAAAAAGACAGATGAAGGGTATAAAACAATAAAGGATTTTACTAACAAATATATGCTATAAAAAAGAAAAAATATATATGTAAAAAACGATAATTAATTAAATTAACCTATTACATGTCAAAATTGTAGTTTTAAGATAAGTTATTTATGATGCTTAATGGTTGTGTTTGAATGTTGGTATGTTTGTGAGCCTGAAGGTACTTTGCATCAATAATTAATAAACAAATTAACCCCCTTTTAGATGCTACACAAAGAAGACATATAAAAGAGTGTGTTTGAGATTTAACAATATGTATATACTAAAAAAATCCAAAATAGCTTTAAGAAACAGAATCAATGCAAGACTAAATCCTCTTTTACTTTATAATTTCGTCCAATGAAACGAAGAAATGCTATTTAAAATTAATAATTAACTAAACATAGCAATGATTCAATTATGAGAAAGCACCATTCCAAAACACGTTTTAAGATATATTTCGATAGTTTTCCTGTCATCATCAGATAGGATTGAAAAAGCTATGAGTATTATCGTTTTAATTTAATTTAAATAATCAATTATTTTTCAAATTAGATTATTTTCAATATATTTAAAATAAATGAAAAACAATTGATTATTTAAATTAAATTAAAAAATTTTTTTTATTTAATCTGTAATATCTTTATAGTCTTTATTTATATCCTACCTCATGATGATAGGAAAACTGTCGAAATATATCGCTTTTTTAAAATTATAATTGATTTGTTTCACAACCTAATTCAATGTTGACACGCAAATTATGTAAATATGTAAAAATAGTTGATCAAATACGGTTGATGTTATTCATTGAATTTCACGATTATTATACGAAGCACAAAGATGTCAGTGCACCAAAAATATTGACATTATCGAATTTCCACACTGAACAAGTGGTGAATAATGATGTCACACATTCAAGAGTGGTCTAGTAATTACAGATGCGATGCAAGCACAATTTCTCACTCAATTTCGTATTAAATATTTACAGATTCGCTATCAAAACAAATCATCATGACGTAGGCTCGTTCAAACTCTGATTTATGCATGGAAATAAATTAGAAGATGGCATATGATTACCAATTTAATTGAATTTAATAAAATTTTAGATTATTAATGATGGCCACATGAAAAATATAGTGAACTGTATTGAAAACAACGACACTGGAGTTCCGGCGATTTCAGCGCGAGAATATAAGGACGTGAAAGTGAGGACATTATGGACAAAATCGTTGTGGAATTACGAGATATTTAACCTGAAATTTCTAACAGATAATATAGTAATATTTGAGTATAAATAAAATGAATATCAGCATACTCATTATTATTCAACTTCAACCTATTTATTGTATGATTAATAATAAATAATTATATTAATTGATTAACTAATGATTAACATGATATTAACTAAATCTAAAAATAATTGATATTTGAAATATAATTTAAGTAAATAACTTTGTAAACCAATTTCCGTAATGCTCAATCATAAAATGAATCAAACTGCAATACAAAATTTGATAAGTCCTTTGCTCTCTATTTCATCTGATTGGATCTTTTTCTCGCATACGGTTAAAAACATAAAAATTCACACAAAATTAAAATACTCTTAAAATTTGAATACTATTTTAAGTGTTTTTCGATTTTACTATTTAAAATTTATATTAAAACGCTTCTAACTCCGCAATAATTGTGATAATTGATCTTTATAAAGCTTTGTTTCTTATGTCTGAAAAAGCAACATTAGGAATAATTTTATTTGCATTTCCAATATAGTTAAAAAGCCTCAGAATTTTCATCTAAGCAATAAAGATGTTAATAAAAGCAAAGCCGAAATTTTGTTTTGAATATAAAATTAATTTTTTATCATAAAAACTGAAATAGAAAAAAAATTAGAAAAACAAATCAAAGGTGACCGGAAATTTTTTTCAGATATATATTAAAATATTTGGAGATAAAAAAATCCTAATAAACCAACTGAATTATGGTACAAAATTTCCGCTTCGTGCCGTGAACTCCGCATTTACAAGTAAAGGTAAGCAATTTCTGGAAGTTTTTTCTTGAAGTTTGTCATGACTGGAAGAAAAATTGAAAAGAGAAATTTAAGATGAAAATAGAAAGTTTCAGAGCGAATGGAAAAAATTGTACTTTTTTTATTCGTGTAGAAGACAAATATTGTATGTTTGATTTGTCGCCATACAATTAAAATTTTAAAATTTTACAACCTAAAAAGACACTATGAACAAAACCAAAGCGAAATCGATAAGCTTACTGCAAAAAACATTTCATAAAGCAAACTACATAATTTCCGTAGTTGAAGAAAACTGTCCAGAAAAACTGAATCTTTTTACTTAGATAAGCCTGTCAAGTCAAACTGTAGAAAGAAGAATAGAAAACATTTCGAGTGAGATTTGAGAATCGCTAAACACAATTGCAAAAAGCTTCGTATATAAAAATTTCTTCAAATATTCTACTGAAATCGCAAAATTACTTAAAGAATTCAATACCAGATTTGCATAGATGAGAAAGTTTTTAGGAAATGTTCAAAATATTATCAGCTCCATTTAATGCAGAGGTGGAATCAGCGGCTTCAAATGCCAGTACGAAGGGAATAAGATTGACTATTATGAAAAATATATCCTCGAACGTAAATTTCCAATTTGAAAACGATTGGAAATGTTCATTTTATCAGCATATGGAACTACTGATCGCTGCGAATCATTTTTCAGAGATTAAACCTGGTATAAAAAACAAAGGGACGCAGCAGGTTTGCTCGATGAAAATATTACCCATCAACTACGATGTACATCGACTAAATTACCCGTTGAGATTAAACAAATCTCATGTAAAATACAAAAAAGTGTCACATTAATTGTAAGATAAAAAAATATTTTGATTGATTTCAGTAACTTTTTTTTGGCCCACCAACCGATTTGGGTTGAACACCCCTGAACTAATAACAAATATCATATTAGCTGTTAGATATTTTAAATTAAAATGAGTAAGTTAATTAAAAACTATATAAAATAAAAATCGCTTTATTTAAAGAAATAAAAAAATAAATTTCACATCAATGAAACAAAGTTAAACTCCCCAAGAAAAATAATTTAAGCAAGATTTTATGCTCACTATGCACAACTTAGTGAAAACTTAGCGACATTCATAAGGAAAGGCAATTTAAGAATGTAATGAAAACTTTTCATACATTTTAAATTTTCCTTATGAGACTAAAAAAAAATTATTATTTTTATGTGATGATTAAATTAAAAACCGCAACCAGACTGAAATTATTTTTAAATTGCAACTTAAAATATAATCACTTACAAAAAACGAATGTTTGTCATCAAATAATCGTTAATTATTATAAATCAATCCAAAAATGAAATGAATCAGATAAGTTTATATATATTATTATTATTTTATTATAATTATTTATTATTTTATTATTATTATTATTATTATTATTATTATTATTATTATTATTATTATTATTATTATTATTATTATTAATTACTTCTGAAACACCATTTCTACGGCAAGTTTCAAGGAAATTTTCCAAATTTCGCTTGGATTTTTGTTTTCCAAGTTCTTGTTGACCGGGACTAGGAGTATGCACTACAAGAATGCAATTTGGAATGAGGACATTAGCCAAATAACACAAATAAATGCCGTTAGCTAGCTCTTTGCTCAAATCTTTGAAGTTAATATGCACATGAACTTGAGCTTCAATAATCTGAAATTTTATTGTCATTAGCAATTGGTAGTTATGTTCAGTATATCAAAATGATGCCATTTTAAAATACCTTATGATAACTCGCGCAAAACTATAAGAAACCAATCACAGAAATCAAACTTTATAAATAGGCAAAAAACAGATGTTTGTCGATAAATAATCTTTAATTATTTTAAATCAATAGAAAAATTAAATGAATCAGATAAGTTTATATATTTATTATTCTTATTATTATTAAACCAGTGATTCCTTGATAGCAGCATAAATTAAAATATCAGATAAGTAAATAATAAAAAAAAGCCCTTGTTGCAACAATTACTTTGTAGAGAGGTCTTATTTTAATATTTACTTACCTGATATATTATTATTATTATCGTGATGCCAAAACTAAATAACAAATGTGTTCCACCGTAATTTGCTTCATAAAATGTAAAGAATTTTGAAAAAGCTTCAGAAAATTAATTTTGACATGAAAAATATACACAAAAAATTTAACAAAATAATATACAAACTTATTAACAACAATTATTAATATAAATATCATAATTATTATTAATTATTATTATTATTTATTACCGATACTTTATTTTATTTGTTTATTATTACAGTAGCGAAAATCGAAAATCGGATACAATTTCAATGGATTATATAATATAAAATAAAACAATTAAATTAGTCAATACAAATATGCACAATCAACAAACATTTTATTACAGCATCGATTGGGACTCAAAAACTATTTTAAATTAGAAATTTTGAGCAACAAAATGTGAAACAAAACTGCATCTGGAATAAGGTGCAGCACATATTTGCAACCGATTTTTAAATTCAATTCAATAATAAATCAAATGCACAACCACACAAATCTCAGTATGCAAACAATTGTGTGAATATTGCCACCACCAATCGGCATCTTTTTAATCAATCGATATTGTGTTGTGTGACTCTTAAAAAATCACAACGGAGATTAAATAAAAAGGTAAATAAATAAATAATAATAATAAAAGATAATAAAATAATAATAATTATAATAAACCACAAAAATAAAAAAAAAATAATAAATATGATAAAAATAAATAATTACAATTAATAATAAAAATAATAATAAATCACCTTGTGGAAACGTTTAATAGCTTCTTGTCTCTTATATTGTACATCGCTATAAGGTTCATAATCTTGTTCAGGAATGACACCATAAACTCGCTTTGATACTAATAAATTGCGATCTGAAAAATCACCAAATATTAAATGATTAAATTTGACAGCATCGCAAATAAATAATAATAAATTATAAATAAAAAAATAATAATAATTAATTATAAATAATAATAATAATAATTAATTATAAATAATAATAATAATAAATATTTATAAATAATAGCAATTAATTAATTATAAATTATAAATAATAATTAATAATAAATTATAAATAAAAAAATAATAATAATAATAATAATAAATAATAATAATTAATAAATAATAATAATAATTAATAATAAATTATAAATAAAAAATAATAATAATTATAAATAATAATAATAATTAATAAATTATAAATAATAATAATTAATAATAACAATTAATAATAATAATTAATAAATAATAATAATAATTATAAATAATAGCAAATTATAAATTATAAATAAAATAATAATTAATTATAAATAATAACAAATAATTAATTATAAATAATAATTAATAATAATTATAAATAATAATAATTATAAATAATAATAATAATTATAATTAATAAATAATAATAATTAATAATAAATTATAAATAAAAAATAATAATAATTATAAATAATAACAAATTATAAATAAAAAATAATAATAATTATAAATAATAACAAATTATAAATAAAATAATAATTAATTATAAATAATAACAAATAATTAATTATAAATAATAATTAATAATAATAAGAATGATTAATAAATTATAAATAATAATTAATAATAAATTACAAATAAAAAAATAATAATTATAAATTATAAATAATAATAATTAATAAATAATAATAATTATAAATAATAATAATTAAATTATAACCTGGACAGGGCTCCGAATTTCTCGTTTTCATGCGCCTCAAGGAACTGTATGAAACGAGATTTAACTTATCTGAATTATTATTATTAAATTGAGCGTGAGAATTAGATGGTGCCTCCTGGTCTGGGGCTGGCTCATTATTGTCTACGACAACCACACATTCTGTCGAAACATCCACATCATGATTAGCGAAGTTATTAGCCTGTTCAGCGAAATCCTCATTCGGCAAACTGCTTCGACGCACCTTATGAGGTTCCGATATTCTGTTTCTGGAATTGAAGCGATTTGAGCGAACAGTTTGCGGAGAAACGACTTGAGATATTGGAGAAGACGTTGAACAATAGTTTTTGCTCTTTTTGAATTTTTGTCCTATCATTTGATGAGTTTTTTTGACGATATCATCTCGATATGATGCAGAGTTTGGAATGGTTTGCGCTGGAAAGGTTTCCGAGTTCTCTGTTGCAGTGTTTGACAATGAGTTTCCGTCAGCTTGTTCATAGGGCTGTTTATGTTTCGAGCGATCATGATTGAATTTCATCATTAAATCGTATTTGGTCACATTTGTAATCGTATTGTAGCCGGAATCTTGACGTTTGAAATTTGTGTTTTGAATCAATTCTGTTGGTGGTAAATAATGGAAACCTTTCGATTCTTGGTATTCGTTATCGAAATCTTGTTCCAAATCAATAGCCGATGGAAATGAGTTGGTAGATGTGGAATTTATAGAATCGTTTGCATTCATATCAAAATGAATAGACTCTGAAAACTGATTGTTGTTGAGTGTTGAATAATCTGTGCTGACTTGTGATCCTAACTTTATATGCTGCCTTTGTGTTTGACGACGGAACTCAGATTGAAGATATTTCATTACGTGTAAAAGTCCGCGATTACATACCTATATTGATAATATCGAAGTGATGATAATTTATCAAGAAAATTTAACTTAATTTAATCTAGAGGCATTCGAAAAGCAAAGTAGGAATAACAAAACTCAATGTGCATTATCGGGTTCAATGACAGCATAAGATGGAAAGTTTTAGCTTGTGAAGATAAACGTCTTAAAGTCGACTTTGATGGCTTATTAAAATGGTCGTCATAAGTTCATTGCTATGTTTCTGAATCATTTCGATGCATTAATTCCATCGTTTTATTATGGAGTGTTTCCTGGAATAATATAAAACTTAAATTCCAATAATACTTCCAGGCTGTACCGGCTTATAATACTTATTGTATGCTATTTTTTATTATTTATGCAATATAAAATTAAGCGAGGAATTTGTAATTTTGATATTAATGCAATTATCGATCATAAATATTTTTAATTGATTTCAATATGCAAATTTTAATTAAATAGCTATTTCAATAAATTGATCAACATTTAATTTAAAAGTAGTTTGAAACCGCTTACTATCATCATTGTTATTATCAATTATGATTGAATCATGAAATATCTTACATTTGCCGGAGGAAATGTGAGAGGATTCCCTGAGAGATTGAATGATTGTAAGGTCTCAATTTTGTGGTATTCACAAGGAATTGAGGACAATTGGTTTTCTGATAAATCCAGAATTTCTAGACTCAGTGTCGATAAGCCTGTTTTAGTTTTAGATTAATTAGTTAATTAAAGTTTATTTTAATTAAAAATAAAATATTAATGACGATTTATGGATTTTGCAATGAACTTTTTTATTGAAAATTTTCAGGTTTTTGTAGTTTTCTAGAAATACTATTTTTCAGGATTTCTCAACATTTATACAATAAAACAGTTACTATGGCGCTGCCTTTTACCGATTTTATTCTGTAACCCTAGCAATTGGAAACGAGCGGTTCTCATAAGTATTACGAAGTCATAAAATTTGGATTTACATACAATGCAAGGAGACGGAAATTGAAACTCGAAGTTATAAAAAGAGATGTTTACTTGAACGAAAATTTAGGATAATTTCTAGGATAGTCAAGTACTACTACAATTGTATATATCAATTTTCAGCAGGATTTCAAGATTTCAGGAAATATAAGGAAACATTGAAATTTGGAGCGCAGTCATTTAAAAGCAATGTAAAAATGATGAATACAAAGCTTTTCCTGGAATAAATATCACAGAACTACAGAGGGATTTCTAAAATTTAAAAATAAAAGTATCAGGGTTGATAAATTTGAAGAAATGCTAGCACAGGTTGCAATTAATGAACCAACGATGAAAGATCTTAAAATTCACTGCGAAATAGAAAGCTTGATTTCCTCCAGTAAACAATTTCTTAAATAAATACCAAAGTAGACATTCAGATGAAAACATTACTACAGTGATTCCCAACATGGGCAATTATAGTTTTGGGTGCATTTTGCGGATTTGAATAAAAACAAGTGTACATTTCTATTTGTCGTGTAACATGGTGATTATTTTAGGGGATTCTGAGCATTTGTTTTTCTGAAGAGTGCGCTGGGCCAAATAAGTTTGGAAACCTCCATTTTAGTGCAAACCTAGAGAAAACGTGACAGAATTCTTATTAATTCTAATATTATTCGAAATTTTCCCGCTTTTGTTAACTAACGTCTTCATTTTTATAAATTAATATTACACAAATTTCAATTATTATATCAATATCGATTCAATTGTTTACATATATTTAATTTTGCGATAATTTAGCAGAATTTTAATCGTTTAATTTTCTGTGACTTAAAAATGATAATTTTATTTTGTCTTCATTTCCTCTTTTGATTTCTAATAATCAATAATCCACTATTGATTTTTGGAGATTTTCGTTTTATCGATTTTACGAATTAATTTAATAAATATTTTTGCCATTGCTAACAATGCTGATTAAAATTGGCCTGAATTTTGTTATTATTTATCAAATTTAAAGAATCATATGAAATATATTTCACCCCAAATTTTGCTATGGCGATTAAGCTTTGGTTTTTAAGATCCTTTGCAGACACATTCAATCTAAAAAGTTTCTCCTTTACACTTCAATACCTTTCTCTTTAATTCCTCCTTTTATATTCCTCTTTCTTTCATTTCTTAGAATTCCTTCTTTCTCTTTCTTCTGATCCTTTCTTGACTTAATCACAGAACAATTAGACGCCTCTATTTTAGATTTCTTCCTTTTTTCTCTTCAATATACCTCATTAGGTGCATTCCATTCCTTTCCAAGGATTCCTTCTTTTCTTTGCCTTTCATTAGATCCTTTCTCTGCAATTCCTGCTCATCATAAACAAATTCTCTTCCAACTGCATTAATTCTTCTTGATAATAAATTTATAATTAAAATTATTAAATCAATATGAAAATCAATAAAATAATTAAATCTAAATTAACATTAAATAACAAAATTAAACAGAACAAATATCGGCTAGCACTGAATTAAAGGGAATAATTACCCCCCCAACACACACAAAGCACTAAAATCAATAAAAATCTCATCAAATGCTCCGAAATAAACATATCCAACTCACTAATTGGAACATCCAGCAACTTATTATGGCGCAAATTAAGAAATTTCAGATTTTTGAGCATTGACAATTCATCTGGAAGACATGTCAAACCGTTGCAGCTGGCATCCTGTTTCAGGTTGCAATTTTTAATCATAGAAAATCAGTTTAAAACGAAACTCACGAGCTCTTCTAGATTTTTTAACGAACCGATGTTCATCGGCAACGATACCAAGCGATTGCTGCTGATCAGAAAAATTTTAAGACACTCTAATTTGCATATCGATAGATTTAAAGACGTTAAATGATTACAACTATAATTAGTGAATAATAATGACTGAGACTGTTTTATTTTCTACCTTAAATCTAATATTTCTAAATAGACAAGATTGGTTAAATTTGATGAAAGACTTCGAATATTATTATGAGAACAAATCAAGGCTTCCAAACACAAAAAATTGCTAATATCAGGAATAGTAGTAAATTTATTTTCACTGATATCTAAATGTAATATATAAATTCAAAATTATATAATTAAATCATCACCTATATAACTGACATCATTATATGAAGGCGTTAAATAGGTTTTTGGTAAAGCTTTCACTCCAAGATTTTTAAAAATTAATCTTCCTTCATCTTTAAGTTTTGGAATCTTATCTGAAAAACTATCCATCATATTTTTTCATTTGAAATTCTGTGAAGAACACAATTAAAATTAAATTCGAATTCAGATAAATGAAAATTATGACCTCTAGAAATAATGAAATTTAAATTTTAAATAGACTTAAACAAATGTATTGACACTAAAAATACAAGTCTCATGGAAAAAATTACAGAATTTGTATATGTGAAATAAAAATTTAATTTTAAAAAAAAAATAGAAATTTAATCTTTAAAAATTTTATCACAGGTATGTTTTGCTTTGAATTTAATATAAATAGAATTTTATAAAAAATTAAGTAGATAGTAAGTAATACATTTTAAAAAATTTAGTTAGAAAATTTTAAATTTATGCATATTCAAATAGAAATTACGCCAGCTGTCTAAATTTAATAACTTTTCAAAAAATATCTAATTGTTATTGGCTAATAAAAGAACTGTCGATACAAAAAATAATTTTTTGTCTCCAATGCCATATTATTATGTCTCATGATACCGAAGAATGCTGTCAAAAAGTGCTAGGTAATAAGAGATATTTATTAGCCATTTTGGCTTGTTTTGGGTTGTTGATACCCTTGGGAATGAGATGTGAAATCGGAATAGCTATTATTAAGTTGACCGAATTGCATGACATGGTGGTGCCAGCTGGAAATAACAATATTTCGGAATTCAAAGTTATTCAAGTTCGAGAAGTTGCCTGGTCGAACACTAAAGTTAGCTTAATTGAAGCATCATTTTACATTGGATATACACTATTTTCAATCCCTGGAGGATTCTTATCAACTATCTTTCCAGCAAACAAAGTATTTGGTTTTGCAGTGTTCACAAGTGCTTTTTTCAATTTTGCTATACCACTTCTTGTAATTTATCAATGTGGATTCGTGAGTGTATTCGTGTTAAGAATCTTTCAAGGAATGTCAGAAGGTTGCTTATATCCTTCAGTTCATAGTTTTTGGCGATATTGGGCTCCAAAACAAGAACGAAGTAAATTAGTTACAATTTCGTTTTTTGGAATGGCTTTAGGACCAATTATTGGATATCCCATTAGTGGAATATTAACCAAACGTTACGATTGGCCTGCTAATTTTTATTTTTGGGGAACAGCAGCTATGTCATGGGCTGTAATATGGCTTGCTGTATCAAGAAAATGTCCATCACAGGACAGTTTTATTTCAGAAGCTGAGAAAACCTATATAGAACAAAATACGTCTCAGATGGCTATTACTGCAAGCCAAGTGCCTTGGATTTCCATATTAACGTCAGTGCCAGTTTGGGCAATAATTATTGCTAATATAGGACGGAATTGGACTTATCAGTTTTCTTTTAGTGGCTTACCTTCATTCCTACGAAAAAAATTTAATGACAGTTCTATAAATCTTGGATTTCACATGTCAATACCCTACATTGTAATGGCAATTTTAACGCCCTCATGTGAGACGGTTTTAACCCATACATTATAATGCAATTTTATTGTCATTAAGGTGGAATTGTAGCAGATTGTATGATAAAACGAAAGTTTTCAGTTGCTTTTGTCCGCAAGTTTTTTAATAGTGTCGGATTTGGAATTGCAGGACTGATGTTCTTATTTCTAGGGTTTATACCATATTTATGGCTTGCAACAACTACTTTGTCTATTGGATTAGGTAATTAAAAATTATTAACTTAAATTATTCTTTTTTGTTTAACTAAATAACATGATTTGATGATTAAAACACTTCAAACATACAAATACTACAACTAGCGTAATACTATTTCGGCATCAATCTGTGTTTATTTTTAAAACTAATTTTTTAAGTTTTCATAATGTTTGTTAATTTATCTACTTTAATATTATAAATATTTAGTAAAACAATAAAATAAAATAAAATTAAATTGTTATTAAAATTTTATTTAGTCTTTATAAATTATTTTTGGAAAATTTCATTATTAGAGCAAGGTTTTTATTTTTTGCGAAATTATTTTTTGTTTGTTTAACTATTTATTTAACTTTGGTATTAAAAACATTTCCGTGAAATTGTCAATGTTAGCTCAAGAGAGAAAAAGAGAAAAGGGAAATCTTTTTACTAAATTGCTGAAAATTCAATGTTTAATTTTCACCAACATTTTTAGTAAATTTTTGTCCTAATTCTCTTTTGTATTTAAATTTTCCAAAAATTTCTAATTTAATTATGAAACAAAAATAGGGCTGGATATTAAATCCAGTTTATTTGATAACAGCGCCAAAAATTTATTTTATAAAAAATAATTGTCAATAAATACTTATTAATTAAACAAAATATTTGATTGTTGGAAAAAATATCGTTTTCGTATTTTGAGAAATTTGTAATCAATGATTCATTCGTCAAACATTACAATCATGCATTGATAGTAATTGATATAAATACAGAAAACTTCCCGTTCATCACGACCCGGCCAGTAGGGATTCGCTATATCGTGATTGAAAATTTTAAAAAAATTTGTCTAAACGCTGGTATTGATGTTAACGAAAAATCATCAAAATGAGTGACACATCTATTTTCTCTTTCACATCGACGATGCGTGAAATGAAATCACCCAGTCGTGTATGAAAGATGTTTGGAAAAAATTGTTTAGTAAAATTGTTGAAGTTTACTGCAATTATGGAAATGATATTCAAAAAGTTATATGGTCATTTCTGGAGGCATTGAAGATGTTGATAAAGATGGTATCCAGATTTTGTTTAAATCACACGGCGAATCCTTGACTAATAAAGAGCTGCATAAAATGGACGGCCATACATACCTAAAAAATGACGTTTTCGAACCATGTTTTTATTTAAGCGACCTTTCATACCGTTATTCCATTTTTTAAATCAAGAACCAGGGGCAAGGGTATAAAAGAAAAATTGTAAGAATTTCGGAAGTAGCAGTGATTATAGTCGAGTTCCGTAAACAATTTTAAAGTGGAAAATATATTTTATTTCCAATTAATAGTTTAATTTAAACGCCAGGTTGGATGTGAAACGACCTTAGTGACACCCAAAAATACCAAAAAATTCGTCGCCATCTTTTGTATTGGATTAAAAATATTAAATACTAAATAAAATTTAAGACAATGAATATTGTTGTATTAAAGAATTAACTGATTGAACAAATAATCCCAATCATGAAATGAAAAAACAAAAAAGTTGAATGTGAAAACCATTTAGGATATTGATTATTTCATTGCACAGCACATGTTTATTGAATGTTTATTTTCAACTGTCATAAAAAGGCCAAAGAGTTGACGATTTCACAAAGCATATAGTTTACAATCTCCAGCAATAGATAGAATCTTTCTCGGGTTTAAGCAAAATATAAATTTCATTGAATTTAAAATAATCACTAGAAATCACTTGAAAAAGGCTGTGTCGAACATTCGTGAATACCATAAATAAATCTGATTCATAGTAATATCTTGTAGAAAATGCAATGTCAGAAATAAGAGGGGAAAAACAAAAAACGTCATTAAAAAATAATAATAATAATAATAATAATAATAATAATAATAATAATAATAATAATAATAATAATAATAATAATAATAATAATAAAAATAATAATAATAATAATAATAACGACAATAACAATAATACTAGTGAAAACACGACTGATATAAAAATATTTAATTATATTTAAAAATATTTAATTAGCAATTAAAACAAATGATCTTGCAAATAATTAGGAGGTTATATACTTTCCCCTGTTTTGCAATCTTGTTATTTTATTAAACATTTAATTATAACCATGGAAAATATTGAAAAATTATTTTTCAGGATCATTTGGTATTGGAATTAGTGGATTTGGAGTCAACCATCTCGACATTGCTGATATTTATGCCGGAGTTTTAATGGGCATTTCCAACGGAATCGGCACTTTGGCAGGTTAGTTGAATTCGAAGGTGCAACAAAATGGATGAGAATATATTTATTGGATTCATTTTATATATTTATTTAAAGTACATTTTAAAGCACATTCTTACTGCTGAAGCAAAAGAAATACACTAGATCGGTGTCGCTCAAACCTTTTTACTCTGTTTCACCCAAAATCTGTTATTTTCCCCTTAGTACAAAAATTTTTTATTAACCAAAAAAAATTAAATTAAAATAAAAATATATCTATTTTAAATTTAAAAATAACATTTAATTAAATGTATGCACTTGGTTCTGTGAATAAATTTACATTATTAGTTCAAATTTGAAAAAATAAACTCACATCTCACAATAAATTTTCTGCAGTCGCTTACGTTTTTATTTTGTACCAATTGTTACCAAAAATTTATATTTAAAGATAATAATGGAATATCTAGTGCCGATTTGAGAATACTTCACGACACACTTATTATGCTCTCGCGAGTAAACTTAATAGATAAATTACCTTGATTTCTATTTTTGTAGCAATCAAACTTATATATGTAGAAGAAGAGATTTATAAAAATTTCATCGCAATAAACAAAAAATGTATAAATAGAATATTTTATTCAATTTTTGATTAAATTGTTTTTATTTTATTTTTGTGCTTTTCTATTTTTTTAAATTAACATTTTAATATATTCTTTCAAATCATCCACTATGATGGATTTCCTGATCAATAAGGTCACCATCTTGATTTTTGACAGTCTTTTGTTTCTTTTCACCATTTTTTATTGGGTTTAAATGTGGTTTAATTTATTTTTATTGTTTGTAAATATACATCATGTTCTTACGCTTGCGCTTCATCCTTCATTATATTTTTAAAAATTATTTTCTGATTATACAGGGCTTTAAAATATTTTTATAAATATTACAAACAAAGGTTTCCAATAGTTTTTAGAAAATTCCTTTCATTTTATGTAAAGATATTTAATTATAAAAATATAATTTCTAATTTTAATTGAGGTGTAAGATTCTTAAATATAAAGTTTATAAAATTATCATTTTTGATAAATGGAGTTAATAAAAGCTTGACGTCATTAAAAATATTACTGATTAATTAGTAAGTAGCATTAATAAACAGTTTAATATAATAATATTCCAATATTAAAAGTAACTATATATTTTAATTTTTAAAATAAATTTTATTATTTAAATTTCTACTATACCGGAAATTAAAAAGTTACAGAATTTTTACGTTGATTACAATTAATTAAAACTAAAATCGATTTCCTAAATTAAGTGGGTGAAAGCAATTCTGATTGATTTAATTGTGAAAATAAAATCGATTGTGCACTCACCAACAAAAACTGTGCAGAAAATCAGTCAACCGTATGCCAATTACTCTGCCGTAGAGATTATATTCCATACATTATTTATGGACAATCATGCCTATGAAACGGGTAATTGGTATGGGAAATTAATTCTGCAATTATTAGAATTATGTAATTCCGACTCAATTGATCAGGAATCCATTTTAATTATGAATAAATTTTATAATAATAATTATTCTTCTTCTTTAGGAATATTAGCTCCAATCGTTGCCATGGAAATTACAAATAAATTTTCTGTAAATGACGGGTGGTTGATATTTTTTATTATATCAGGGATAATACATTTAATAACTGTAACGTTTTATGCAATATTTGCATCGGGTGAAAATCAGTCCTGGGCTGTCCATACTGAACCCGAGGGCATCAAAGATTCAGAAAAAAAACCCTTGCCAAATGATTCTCAATAATCCTTAACTGGTTGTTTAGGAACTAACTTCAATGGGTTTGGTGGCTTATTTTTGACGGAGAACTGTTAATTATTGACGTTATGATAAAATATTTTTGTTATTTGATAAAAAATGTTTTATTTTTGATAAACCGTTAGTTATTTATAACACTGTAGACTTTCTCGTAAAAAATGGTTACCATCCTTGAAAGCGGCTTTAAACATAGGTTTACTCAGACTTGGAATGATTTCGAATCCTGATTATCCTAAAAATCAGACAATGCAAAGTCCAAAAATATGAAATATCTATTTGCTGATTTTGTTATATTAAAGAGACAGTAAAGAAAATGCGAAGGAAATATTAGTCAGTTTGCCGAAAATTCTTGTCCAATAGAAAACAAAACATTGATTTATAGTCTGAAATAATGCAGATAAACAAATTTAATATAAATTTACAAAAATTGTAAATAAAATTCAAGTTTATATATTAAATAAAAAATAAAATGTTGCTTGTGACAAATTATGAATTTTTAGACTATTCTTGATCCGAAAGTGATGAAATAGAATCTTCTGATTCGTAACTTGAAAGAGAAGGTGGGATACTGTCAAAGCTTGAATATTTATAATTATCATTGACGTCGGGTTTAGGGATTTTAAATTGAGAAATACTTGGATTGCTTGTGAATTTCAAATAGTCGCTTTTGTAATTGACGTAATTGACTGGAACTTCTTGTCTAAAATTATTTTTAATGTATCTTAGCCTTTCTTCCCCATTGCCCTTTTCAACATCGAAATCCTTATTCTTGGAAACAAGATAGGCAATAACCATACTTATGACCAATATGATCAAAAATACGATTACACCAGTAAAGATTAGTATGGAAACAAATAACCTTTCATTCTTAGAAGCCGAGTTCAACAGAAAGCTGACTTCTTTGGCAATAATGCCCCTCTGTTCTATAAAACTATTAAATATCTCACAGGAAAATTTCCATTTTGTATTCGAAACCGAAGATCCGGTAAATTGAAGAACATTTCCATTAATAATTTTGAAATACCTTTCCGCAAATTCAGGTCCTTTGAGCAATCTCCATTGAACCTCTGGTTTTGGAAATCCACAAATTGACGCACAGACAAACGTTTCGTTGTCCAATACGTTGTCATTCATTTCCGGAAAGATTTTCAATTCGGTTTCTCTACGAAAAACTTTGATTTTACGGAAAATGTTCATGTAACCAATTTGACAAAGATATTCCATTCCATGATGGGATAAATTCGGATTGAAAATTACAGTGACGTTGGTATTTGTACTGATTATTTGGGAAACATTTTCAAGCCTTTTTGGAATGGAAATCTGAATGTTTGATTCCGGAAATCCGCCTCCACTAGTGCTACATGATATTGAGCCGGGTTTCCCCTCCTCAAATAATTCGGTTATTACATCATCCGATTTCATAATCAATTTCATTTCCCAATCTTTATAAAGCGTTACTTTAAATTTTGAAATAACCTTTTGCACATTGAAACTGGGGAAATAAAAAATAGTAACATCCTTTTCATGGGCCTTTGTTTTAAATCGTAGCCGACCCGTTATTTTATGATGTCCTATTTTGAAATATGTACATTCATAATATGGGTTAGGCTTATACAATATTCCTTTGGTATACTTCCAATGAAGGACGGAGTCATATAGAGTACTGTTCGAAAAATGTATAAAAATAAATCTTCCTTTTGATGGTTCAAGGTTAATTTCATTAATTTCAAAACGAAAATCCTCATTAATCTGAAGAGGGAATTTTGTTTTAATCGTAAAACGTACATGGTCAACCGATTCTGATTTTGCAACATGAAAAATCAAAATTAAAAATATCTTTCCAATTAAATTATAAATCATTTTGAAAAAACCAATATTACGACAATTTAAACAAAATATTTTCCGAAAAAATACGGAAAAATACATTATTTTTGAAATATAATTATATTATCTTTTAAAATAAAAATATTATGCATTTTTAAAGAAAGACATGAAATATTATTTTATACAAAAGAATTCTAGTTAAAAATTTGGAGATTGTTTTATTTTTTTGGAATAATATAAAATTATAAAAGACTTCTTAATAAAGTTGTCAACTTTAATAAAATTATTAAAAATACATTCCTTGAAAAAAACGTTCTAGATATCAGTTCTTTCATAATGTAACTTGTCAACATTAGCACTTAAAAATGTTAATTTCTAACAATTATTCAAATATTTTCAAATTCAACTTCAAGTTAAAACAAATTTAAAAATTAAAATTAAAAAGTAATTTTAAATTTAAAGATTTCGAAATCAAAACTAATTGTAAGAAATATGAATTTTTCTAATAAAAAAATAATGATATAAAAATAATAAAATCGGTAAGAAAATGTCATTATTAACAAGTTGACGGACAGTTAGAAAAAAGTTTCATTCTTTCTACCCAGATAAATGTAATCAGACCTAATTAGGTATGTAATTTGTTCGAATGAATAGCCACTTACATTAAAGAAAGTAAGAAATTTGAAGAATCGAATTTCAAATAAAACGTCGGATTTAGTTCAAACAACAAGAATTTTAGGTTAAGTTTGGATGAAAAAGTCAATTCTAGTATCACAGTCTGAAGATGAAGCGTCGAAATTAGTATAGGGCCTACATGGTTCATGGATCATGGAATTTAAAAGTGAAAAATGGGATCTGGCTGGGTTAAAATTCATGTAGAGAAATAATTTAAAAATTAAATCTGTCTGACAAGGATTAAACCAAAAATGTTCATGGCCTATTAAACAAGTCTATTAAACACACACACACACACACACACACACACATATATATATATATATATATAAGGATTCTGTATTTGGTTTGGTGACATTGATGACTTTCCAACCTCTTAGAATTTACATTCATGCGACGTCGTTTTATTCAATATGAATCTGAAATCATTGTACACAGTGCTGTGAGCTGGAGAGTTATGAATGTTTTTAAATAGTTTGGTTTTGTAAATTGTGAATACTGTTGCTTATTGATTGTTTGTTTAAAATTCAACCATAAAAATATTTAATAAAATTAATATAAAATATTTTTGAAAATCGTATAGAAGATTTATTGAAAAATAATAAAATTAAACAATGAAATATTTAGATTATATTTAATTTTCACAAAATATTTTTATAAAAAAATTAATGAAATTCGTAAAAGTTGTTTAAATTATATTCAATATACATAGTTTTATTATCTTAAATGATGATGAAATGAATGTTATCGAATTATATAGTAAATCGTATTTGAATGGTGCTTTAATAACAATAATGTTAATAATATTATAAGGACTTTCTGTGTTCCACCTTTGATTTCTTTATAAGTGACATAATATAATAATAACATTAATAATAATAAAAATAATAATAATAATAATAATAATAATAATAATAATAATAATAATAATAATTATAATAATAATAATAATATTAATAATAATAATAATAATGATAATAATAGTAATATAAAACGGTGATTCCTTGGGGCAATTTTGTTATTCACTTAACGTTCCGCAAAAAACTGAATATCAATATTTAATAATCGAATTTTTTTTCAATATAATTATTACTTTGCAGCAAAAGCTTATTTTATTATTTACTTATCTGATATCTTAATATTTCCTGCTATTAAGTTGTTGATCTTGATTTTGATTGTTATATTCAAAAAACATTACTGAATCTATCTAAACTAGCAATGTATCAGCTCCAACATGATGACTTGCGAAAATACCGTAACAAATTCAATTGAAAACTAATAATGTTGTTGGAGACACCGACTCTTTTTTTCTAGAAATAAAAAATCAAGGAAAACTTTTAGCTGCTATGATTTGTTATAAATTACTTTATATTTCAAATTATGAACCAAAACATTCCTTCTATTCAAAAAGTCCTTATACCGTAACCGGAAAGTTTAAAACCCAGAATAAAAAGGTTAAATAAAGGAGGGGATTTTTTCTATATCAAAGTAATATAGTCTTTGAATGTTGCTGACTTAAAACATCAGTCGTACCTAGATTATTATATAAATAATAAAGTTTTAGTATAAGTATAAAACGGTGATTCTTTGGTAGCAGCATAAATTAATATATCTGGTAAATGAATAACAAAATAGCCCTTTGATGCGATGTAATAATTCGATTGTTGTAAAAGGGTTCTATTATTAAATAATCCTCTGCAGCTTGTTTCCAAAAGAAACTGAAGAGGATTATTTAATAATCGATAATTCGCAGAGAAGGCTTATTTTGTTATTCACTTATCTGATAAATAAAACTTTTGCTGTTCCTCAATATAGGACTGTAAGTTATATTCCTCAATAATTCACAATAAAAAATAATAAAATAGCAATAACCAACGCCGATGTCAAAAGAATTTGGGTTGGAAAAATGAAAGTGTCGCATGTGGCCAAGAGTAATTTGAAGAATTTTGATAAGATTTATCAGAAGTATTTTATTGAAATATACTAGTGGAAAAATATGTAATCTTTATATTTATTTTTATTAGTCCTAATTATTGGTGAAAAGAATTATATCATCAAATCTTTGATATGAATATATATATATATATATATATATATATATATATATATATATATATATAGGTGTATTTGTGTGTGTGTGGAATGGTTGCAATGAAAGATACATTGGGATAAATACTCTTCATGTCTCTACAAAGATTACAAATTATATGCTTATTTATCCTTCTTAACGGGATTTGTATTTACATGTATAAAAATAAAAGTTAATAAAAATTTATGAATAAAATCATGAAAACCAATTTTATTTAATATCAAACAACTAAGATATATTTTTGTTTTTTTTAAAAATTTTGGTCATCCATATTCAAATCTCCACCGAGGTTTCGCACTTGATTTCCTATTTTCTGATGTCCTATGAAGTCTCGTGCAACCTTTTTAGCATATTCCTCTTCATCATTAAGTTCCCTCTTGTGGTTTGGAGAGGTTTCAATTCTTAGGAAGAGAGCAAAAACAAAAACCATAACAATAATAGTAGTGGGATACAGGCCCTCTAGCTCACAGGCCCTCTAGCTCACATACCCCCCCTAAAATTTTTTTTTGCGCTAAGTTTAAAAGTACAAATTTTTTAGAACAAAGACAATGACTCATTCAAGGTCATTGAAACAAAGACCATGACTCATTCAAGGTCATTGGATGACTCATCAAAATTTTTAAACAAAGACAATGACTCATTCAAGGTCATTCAAGGTCATTGGATGACTCATCAAAATTTTAAAACAAAGACCATGACTCATTCAAGGTCATTCAAGGTCATGGAAACGCATGTCAAGGTCATTCAAGGTCATTGGATGAGTCATCATTTTTTTCAAAATTTTTTCTATGTTTAAAAGTACATCTATTTTCAAGGTCATTCAAGGTCAAGGTCATTCAAGGTCAAGGTCATGGAATTTTTAAACATTTTTAAATTTAAATTTACTACTTATAAAAAATAAGTAGTATATATTTGTAAATTATTTTATTATTATTATTATTATTATTATTATTATTTATATTATTATTATTATTAGTATTATTATTATTAGTATTATTATTATTATTTTTCAAGGTCATTCAAGGTCAAGGTCATTCAAGGTCAAGGTCATGGAATTTTTAAACATTTTTAAATTTAAATTTACTACATATAAAAAATAAGTAGTATATATTTATAAATTATTTATTTTTATTATTATTAATATTAATAATATTATTATTACTATTATTATTATTATTAATATACTTATAAAAACTTTAACTATTATTATTAATATACTTATTACTTATAAAAATTATTATTAATATACTTATTACTTATAAAAATTAATATTAAAATACTTATTACTTATAAAATTATTAATATTAATAGTATTATTTATTATTATTAATATACTTATTACTTATAAAAATTATTATTAATATACTTATTACTTATAAAAATTAATATTAAAATACTTATTACTTATAAAATTATTAATATTAATAATATTAATTATAATAATAATAAAAATAATAATAATAATAATATATTAAACAAATATATATATAAAAACAAAAACAACTTTACAAAAACAACTTCATAAAAAACAAAGATTTAATTATAAAAATAAATACATAGTGTTATCACATTTAAAACCTCTATAAAATAATATTTCGCGTTTCGTCACGCTGCGGTTTTTGCATGAAAAAAAAAAAATTAAAATTAAAATTATAAAAATTATATCTAATTTCATAATAAAAATGAAAACTATTACAAGTTTTCTAGATAAATAAGATTCCAAAGTAAGAAAATCAGTTTTTTAAAAACATTTATTATTCTGATAAATACACATCATCAATATCAATGTTATCTTCATTAAAACCATCGAAAAGCTGTCCATTATCACTGATTTCGGTAGAGTCATCAAAACTAGGACTCAAACCACCGAAAAGCTGTCCATTATCGCTGATTTCGGTAGAGTCATCAAAACTGGGGCTCGAACCACCGAAAAGCGGCTCATCCAAGAAATTAACTTGGTCACTAACTATTGCATCAACCCCAAAATAATGCCCAAATGCGATACTGGTATTTTTCCCCACCCACAATCGCTTATCATCCTTATTACTCAAAGCGATTTTACTGTTTTTAAATGTGTACAGCTGATGGTTCCGCGTCCCTATCCTACTTTGAGGTACTGTGAAAACTACGTTTTTATTGTAGCAATCCAAATAAGACTGATGTTTGATGTCAGTCCCCAACAACTTCACCCCCTTAGCCCTCATTGTATCAGATTTACCTAATAAACTATAGCACTTGGGTCTTAAGAAAACCCACTCCTTATACCCGAGACCTTTGCTTTCATCTTTAAATTTTCCTATCACAGAATCTAATTTCCTCGAGTATAAGGGATGTGCCGGGTCGTAATTTGAGGTATCTAAAAGGTTGTCTCTTATCATTGCCGGCAAAAGAATGTCAAGCTTACAGTGCTTAACCTCAAGAAAAAACGAATCAGTGTCGCCGGCAACGATATTAATATCACAGTTGAATTCTGATCGATATTTTGCCAATTCATTATATTGTAATTGGTACATCCGCAGCTTAGACAGGTCTAGTACTGATTGGCCAATGTAGCTAGGCCTGTCTAAACATATAGAATCTTTGTTCAGATGAGCAGCAATCAAATCATCCACTATTTTAATGGACTTTTTGAAATTCGGTTTTGAGACATATACAATCATCTTTTCAGCTGAATTGCATAGCCTCAAATTCATCCGTTTTTTCAAATTCTCAACGGACTTCCCATATAGGCTATTATTAAATAATTTATACAAATCTCTATAAAGCTCGCACTTTGTGTTTGAGCGTAAATCGGTATTTCTTTGTAAATTTTCTTTAAAAATAGGTGCTTGTTTAAATTTAATTGGCCTATGAATACACTCAACTTCTACACCCAATTCTATATACAGCTTGAGAAGTCTCCAGTGAAAAACATGGTTCTTCTTACTGTAATGCGTGAGCATTAACTTCTCAACTTTTGAATTGGGCGGGCACATTTTTTCAGGAGCAAGCGGAAAGTCATTCAAATACTGATGCACACGCTCAGGGATATTGATGTCAACTTCCATTGTATAACCATACGGAAGGAATTCAATATTCGCATTCACACATTCACTCAGCACATCATTCAGATTATCATGCACCCAAACAAAATCACCATACGGAAGGTTTTGGCTAAGTGCCCAACCATATAAATTATTAATGTCGATATACAAGAGTTCTGTATCTTCAGAACTTGCAACATGATGTTTGTTAACAAATGTTAACCCACCCCGTATTCCACCCTCATAGAAATTAAACATTTCCATGTCCTGCAAAAGTTCTATGGGTTCCTTTAATGTCATGAGAGCGGACGCCCATGACATTCCAGGAATTCCATAAAAATTCAGAGGTTCTAAACCATTTTAAGCAATAGCCTTTGCGCGAAATTGCTGAAAATAGTCTGCAAGGAGGAATACGTCTAATTTTAGGTAAGTTAACATATAGTCTAAAATTGTAGTGCAATTTTGCTGTGTCCAAATTAGTTGGGCGGTAGCGTATTCATCATCAGATACAGAATCCCATTTTGGAGGTAGTTCATAAGTCGATTCAAGGACCCCTAGTGATACTGCAAAATCATAAGGAAAGATACCCTTTGCCTTAACAATAAGACCATCAAAAGCAGAACAAGTTAGAGGTAGATCAGTAAGAGTTTTTACAGCCTTGGCTAAAGAGCAATTTACAAATTGCATACTGTCTATAAATCTAACAGCTAATTTCTTAATATTTACAATCAAAGATATGAATTTCTCAGTTGTTGTAGGAATGATATTTAATTTCCAAGACGGAAATTCATTCAATCCATACTTTAAAATATGATGAAGGTCATATCCTCTCAAATTATGAAAGACGATAGGTAACTGTTTGCTTATTTTCCTATTTATATTACAGTTACGACAGGCAGCACCAAGATACTGACCTGTAAAATGACCATGGTCCTTAACCTTATTTCTAATAAGATTTTTACAAAGATAGCAAGTTCTACATGCGATGAACTGCTGTTCCTCATTAGAAGTAAGATTATTCATAGGTTTTTTACCATGATTTTCATAATATGGTAGGACAATTGTGACAGCAATTTCCTCTACCTTCTTTAAAAATTCCAATACACATTCCAAGCCTATAAAACTGAAATATTGTGTAGTATTTGTTAAATTATTTATTAATAATAAGCCTGCTAATATCGGCATGTGTATTTGATGATGTTTTACATCTTTAGGCAAAACAGCCTCAAAATCCACATAAATTACGAATGGTGGGGTAATCATTTTAGAATAATTTTTAAATATTAAGTTTTTATTTTCAGGGAGCGTGTATAGGGTTGTTCCTATTTGATTTTTAGCGCACAAATCAACATGTGCCTTAAAGGTTTTATCATAATAAAAACCGTTTAAACAATGGGGACACCATTTTACGTGAATTCTGGTGTTACATTCACTACTCGAACGACAATTCAACAGTCTATTTAAATTAAAAATTGCGGTATAATGAAAATTATCACCGTCTTGTAATAATAAAAGATTAATCGGGTTACCACCGATAACCTTTGTTCGATGAATTAAGGCAAGGTAAGGATGATGAGGTACATAATCAATGTCATTCAATTGTTTAGAAGGGGTGTTGTTATATTCAAAGACATTGATGGCCAAATTTAAATCGCTATTATTTCTCTCAAATTTTGGTATGTTACAGAGTCTCATTGGACAATCTGTAATTGAATCATAATTCAATTCATCCATAAAAGTAGTGTAAGAAGAAACACGCTCCCTATTCTTTAAAACTATATCACGCTTTAAAATCGATAAGACACTATATATAAAACACGAATAATCTGTGTTTTTAACGTTTACAATAGCCTTTTTACCTACTAGAGATTCAGGCGTAGGGATAAAACTATGCCGGCTAATCGACTTACAGGATAATACGTGGTTAAAATAAAATCGATTTCGCGAATCTTAACTACGCGCCACCCACTTCCTAAATATGTGAATTTTTCGATTTTCTCATTTAACCGACTCACACCATCAGCAAGAAAACTATCGGAAAAGACACACGCGCTATTCGAAAAGAAATTATCTTTTATTTCCCCATCTTTTTCAAATTGAATGAGAGCTGTAAACTGAACTTTTACAGATCCCATTTTCTTTATTTCGATTTGTAATTTATTTACAAGTTTATCAGTTAGGGCGATTTGAACAAGATTTTGATTTTCTAAATCAAATCGAATATTTTTACGGGAACCTCTTAAGTCAACCTCTATTTCAGGTTCATCGTTTATTTCAATATTTACAGAACCCCCTATTTGATTATATTCAGTTTCGTCATCACTAATGATGATTTCTATTTTTTTAATTTTAACAGGGATACACGGCACGATTTTATCAGCAGGTCTTTTTGATTTTTTAGTAACAGTTGTATTATTGTTTTTAGTGATCTTTGTATTGTTTGTGTTATTATTATTACTAGCATTTTTCGCATTAATCATTTGAAATAATGCCTTTTTATTAATTTTAAATTGATTTAAATGGCTAGAGTGTTTCTTATAAAACTCTAGATATTCAATGTCTTGGGCTGTATCGCATTTAGGTCAAATAAAAAAGTCGATGCCATAGAATCTATGACCATAGTAACTTTCCATAGTCGTATGGCATTTCGAGTTATGACCAATTCCAGATTGGCAATAGTTTTTATACAAACGACCTGATAAATATGTAATTATTATCAAATGTTTATTATTATTTAAATCATATATGAATCAAATAATAATATATAAATGATGATAAATATGTAAATATTTATAAAATTTCAATTCGTATTATAAATCCGTTATTTCTATTATAAATCACATGTTTGAATAACATTTCGTAAAATAATTTATAAAAATTAATATTCTTATTATAATCCTATATTCATTTTCATATTATAAATCATATATTTCTATTATAAATCACATGTTTGAATAACATTTCGTAAAATAATTTATAAAAATTAATATTCTTATTATAATCATATATTCATTTTCATATTATAAATCATATATTTCTATTATAAAAAATAAATCACATATTTCTATTATAAAAATAAATCACATATTTCTATTATAAATTAATATTCGTATTATAAATCATAAATTTCTATTATGAAAATAAATCACATATTTCTATTATAAATTGATATTCTGATTACAAATCAAATATTTCTATTCATATTTCAAATCATATTAATCATATTTCAAATAATATATTTCTATTTCAAATAATATATTTCTATTATAAATTGATATTCTGATTACAAATCAAATAATATTAATCATATTTCAAATCATATATTTCTATTTCAAATAATATTTCAAATCATATATTTCTATTTCAAATAATATTTCAAATAATATATTTCTATTATAAATCGATATTCTGATTACAAATAAAATAATATTAATCATATTTCAAATCATATATTTCAAATCATATATTTCTATTATAAATTAATAATATTTAAAGTATTATAATACTTTACATATTATTAACTTATACTCATTAAAATACTCTTATAAAATAATGATAAATTTTAAAATAATAATGCTCCTTAACATAATTAAAAAATAATAATGTTCATTAAAATATATTAAAAATATTTAAAAATAATAAAAATCCTACATTTTTTATATGAAATCTCGTCTCCCCCAGAAACGTCAGCAGAAACGGGGGCATTATTGTGGGTATCCATATCTTCCCCAGAAACGGGGGCATCAGCATTTTCATCTCCATCCAAATCTACTAAAATGGCTTTAAAAATAATAAAATAAAATAAAAATTTACCATGATTGATTTCGTCTTCGCTATCACTGATAACAATGATTTCCGTCGGTGTTACAATAACTTCTAAAACAATAATAATAATAAATTAATAATTTAATAAATAAATTTACCGCTATCCTCGATTATAATAACTTCGTTATCTTTTTCGGTGACATCATACCAATTAAATGTACCTTAATAATAAATAAATAAAAGAAATAATAAAATAAAAACTTACCGTTTCCCTCCGCCAATAATTTTCTTAAAATACTATCGTTTTCCATTTTAAATTTTTTGAAATCCAGCGAGTAAAATTTTGAAATAATTGTGACAAATTCTACATTTGTCAATGTTTATAAAGAGAATAATATTTTCAGGATTTAGCCAATCACATTTTAGCAATACACACATATAGGTGAGAGATTTTTAGACATGTTTTCTTTGTAAAACACATGCAGTCTACACTGTGACTGTATGCGTTCTTTGTAAAATCACATACATACTTTTGTTTGCATGTGTTTTCTTTATTCAATTTTGTGTATGCATGCACTTATCATGTGATGATCATGCACTGTCTTTGTGATCACGCACTTATCATGCACTGTCTTTGTGATCACGCACTTAACATGCACTGTCTTTGTGATGATGCATTAGCTTATCTTTAATTAAACACATAATAATAATAATAATAATAATAATAATAATAATAATAAAAATAATAATAATAATAAAAATAATAATAAATAAAAAATATTAATAGTGAAAACATAACAATAAACATTAATACATTTATTAATCATCAAGTCTCTTGGATAATAACCAAGCTAAACAATGTTGACCACATGTTAAGGTCCATGGTTTTTGATACATAGTTTTATTATAGACAATAGGTTTACCCATTGTTTGCAGTTTCGAAACCATTAAAGCCGGATAATAGAAACCCATAGGATCAAATACAAATATCTTGCTAGGCTTCATATATATTGCTAACCAATGTTCTCCACCGAGATGAGATGATTGAGTATTGACGATTATGGCTTGATTATTACGTAAATATGGAATTTTATCAAGAGGAAAAACCCCTAAAAATTCATGTCCTAGTATTTGTTTTCCAATTCGATAGACCTGAACAGAACTACATCAATAATATTAATAATACATTTAAAAACTTACTCCATGACAAATTATCATAAATTATCTATACATTTATACCAACATTTTCAAACCAATAATGTTTGAACTCTGTTCAAACCAATACTGTTCTGTTTGCAGTTATTTGAACCTCATTTTCAAACACTCCATATATTACAACATGTACCGGTTCAGTTGTAGCTTTAGCAAACTTTATATCTAATCGTAATTACCATTTTGAGGTAATTGACTCTGATTTAAATCGAAATCGGGTGCCAAAACAAATGTGAAGAATGGATATTTGTTTTTAAAATCTTCAAGAGTTATACCACAATTAAGGTTTTTATCCAAATAACCCATATTTCTAACTATACTCTGCATATATGTAGCACAATAATTATCATTTTCGAAATCTTGAGTATATGTTTCTCTATAATCACTATTTTTCGATAAAGTTAGCGATGTTAAACCAAAGTTTTTGAAAATTGAGCTCGATGTTAAGTATGATCCATTATATTGAGATTCACTTTGAAATGTTACCAATATAAAGTTGGGCATTCTTCTATCTCCAAATATTTGTTCCTTATAGAAAGAAGCTGAACCCTTAGCAATAGCAAATTGAACAATTTCCTTTGTTTTCAATGGATATATTGCATGCTTAGAATTAAGCCCCAATTGATGACCGGCTAATACAGAAGGCTCAACACGAACTCTTCTTACCAATAATTTTGCATCAACTAATTGAAGAATTGGTGCTGTGGTAGCACTTGTTAGTGATAATGCCGAATCAGATCTTTTAAATCTAATGTGTACATTAACACCTGGGAGTAAATATTTCGGTTGATCCATAAAATCGAGTTGTAATGATGAGCACATGGTAAATAATTTCGAGCCTTTAATCCACTTTTTCCTATCATCATCACTACCATAACCCATAGGAGTTAAACATGTATTTTTAGTATCACTATTGTAATTTATAATAGTTTCTATTAGAGCTTTGTGAATATATGTACTGTTACCACCCTCAATCTTGATATTATTAAATCCGAGAACTGCGTCTTTAAAAAGTGTATGAAACAAGAGATTGTTTGGTATTACATCACTAGGTTCACCCAACGGTTTTCTATCTTTATCTACAACTTTGATCTGAACAGTTAACAATGTATCGTTCAAATCTAGATATTCAGTTTGGGAACCATTAATATAAAATTCAGTATCAGTTCTACTATCCATAATAGAATTCATCGGGAATACATCCTCAAAGGCCCCCATTTCAATTACTGCTTGGGGAGATGGTCTATCAAATAAACACAATTCAGATTTACCACAAATCATTTTTGAAATATAGTTCCATGTCCTTTCATTCGTTTGTTTATATGTTTATGATGTCTTTTACGTTTTGGAATCGGTGTTGGTGCAGGTTCTTGTTTTTGAAACATACCTGCAACACTAGGTAGAACTTTCCCTAACTCGGATAATGCATTTGATTTCAGAGATGGCAATATTTTCTGCTCATTCATTATCACATCTTTAGCAGTTTTCATACCAAAACTACCAAGGCGTTTAAGAATAGGAAGTGCAAATCTACCAATTGTTCTCAACCAACCTGATCCATACTGTTTACCAATAAAATATGGTAATTCGCCACCACTTTGGCTACCACTATACATACTAATAATATCGTTATTGGCCATCTAATTTACGAAAATGTAATGTCAAATGAGTTTTTGTATCTTTACTAAATTCAATAAATTTACCGCTATCATCACGAATATTTATTTCTATATTGTTTATACATGATGTTGATACCGGTAAGTACATGGGATTATCGATATTTATATTGACAACTTCATCCTGGTCATGTTTATCAACCCAAACAGATTTCAAAAGAGGAACCAAAGAATCACCAACAATTATAGGATCGATGATGTTAGTATATATGAACATTTGCCTATGAAGTTTTATTATTTTTGGTTTGCGTACACCAAAAGCACTTGCCCTATATGTTTGCTTATCTAATCCCAATGTATTAGCCAAATTCTTATCAAATGTAACTTCACAAATGTTATTATTCAGACTGAATTTGCATATTCCATCTTTAAGAAATTCAATAGTTTTAAATATGTGTAAACAATTTAATGAAATATATTTATGTAATTCTTCAAGTGTTTCAATATATAATTCATTAGTAAATGTAAATGTATCTTCCATGTCATTAATATATGATACAGATATTTTGATGTTCTCGATCGTTACACTTTTCTCATCAAATGTTTTGAATCGTATTAGGTATTCAGTTTCAGGAACAACAATGCTAAGCTTATCACAACCCATTCGCTTGGCATCCTCAATACTTTCAAACTTGATTGTAAATGGGCTAAAATCACAACTAACATTCAATCCATCTTTGAAAGACATGCCACTATTTTCATCTAAAATCTGATTAGGAATATGACAATATCGTTCAAAATTATTGATTGTGAAAATACCACTACAGGTTTTGGGAACACGTTTCTTGAATCCGATTTTACAATGACTATAAAATGGGAATGTATTGTACACAAATGTAAAGTCTTGTAAAGCAACTTCCCAATTTCCATGTAAATACATAGGATTTTGAAGATCAACCATAAATTTACTTGCTTGATTTTCCGGATGGATTAGTGGACAACTATTACTCGGTAAAATTGTATAGAAACTCATTTTACTAGGTCTTTTGATGATATCCATGAGGGTTTTTGATATCCATGCCATTTGACATAGTATTGTTTATCCTTACCCACCATTTTAGTTTTCAATATTTTCTGAATTCTGAACACTGTAGGTTTGGAAATAACTTGTAATTCCTGTTCATAGAATTTACCTTGTATTAAATTGTTATCACTATCTTTAATAACATACATTACAGGACTCTGTTTAGTATTAATTTTAGTAATTTGAAATACCTCATCACTCCAATTACTATCGAAATTTTGATGAAAGGTGAAGCAGATATTTTACTAATTCTAACGTGATCACCAACTTTATATTTTGGTTTTGTAATAGGAACTTTTTTAGAGTGTACTCGTGTTTTTGAACTGATATCTACGGGTCTCAAGCCATTCAGACCTCGATGTGATGAATTATTATAACTAACAAGTATTTTCGGTAATACATTTATCCATATTTTATTACCTTGATGCACGAAATATTTCTTCAATCTATCCCTCAATGTCCGGTTAAATCTTTCAACATGAGCGGCTTTGTATTGAGAATGTACAGAATAATGATTTATTTTGAGACGATCCAGGATTTGCTTAACTTTACTATTGTAAAATTCCTTGCCTATAATAATAATAATGATAATAAAAATAATAATAATAATAACTAAATCGGTTTGCAAATTATCTGGATGCCCATTTTTAAACATTGAGTTAATTGCTTTAGATATTTCCTCTGCAGATTTTGTCTTTGTTGGTAGACCGCGGGCAAAACGACTGAAAGCATCGATACACGTTAAAATATATATATAACCCTTGTTAATTTTCGAATACGGTATCATCTCCATCAAATCCATTTGCCATAAATCATTAATACCGAATGTCTTATAAGCTCTCGTTGGAAATCTTTTCCGCATTGGTTTGTTTAAACTGTACGCAAGCTCATCTGACAACCACTTTTGCGTTTCCTTTTTCGACTTTGGGACTCTTTTCTTTAACTTTGCCACTCCACCGAAACCTGCTTCGTCTTCTGGGTTCGTCCAAATCTTCTCCATTACAACAAGATGATTTAAATTTTAATTTAACATTAGGTAATGATTGACCCATCTTTTATTGTGATAATAATGATAATGCTAATGGTAACATTGCTCCGATAAAACCACCTTGTTTATATATGATTTTTCTATGCCAAAGAAAAATATCGCTGAATACGGTAAATTTATCATTTTTATTTCATTTTTTTATATTTTATTTAGACAAATATGCTCCAATGCTAATCGAGCGTATTATTTATTACTATCCTCAAATAAAGGAGATTTTGAAGAATCAAGAACCTTCAATGCATCAACAGTTGATATATAATGAAACACGAATCGATATTTCAAATCTGATTAAACAAGCCCTTTGGGACAATGAAATAAACCGAACGGTCAAGGAGATGGAAACTGAATACCCCTGCATTCTGGGGTGTAGCTGCTGTGATTTCCGATATCAGCGCTATGTCGAATGGAATCTGACAAATTCCATACAAAATTTTCAAAAAATGAAACTTTTACGACAATAAATGTATTTTATTTTGATTGTTTTGGTAGTTTTATTGTTGGTAATAAATGTTTTTGTATTTTATTTTTGTTGTTTTGTTAGTGTTGGTAATAATAGTTTTATTGTTTTGGTAATAATATTAATAATAGTAATAGTTTTATTTTTTGTTAGTTTTGGTAATAATAATAATAATAATAGTAATAATAGTAATTTTATTAGTATAGTAATAATAATAGTAATAATAATAGTAATATATTAATAATAAAAATAATAATAATAATAATAATAATAATAATAATATTAATAATAATAATATTACATTTTATATAGATGATATGTGTAAAATCATAAAACTCAACGGGTTAATTTACATATAGTCACGCGCTTAACATGCAATTATCATGCACTTATCATGCATGATTCTGATTGGTTAATCAGTATCTGTCAAGGGTATAAAAGTGCGTCACCACCTTATAGAGATCATAAATCAAACATGACCAAGAAAATAAGCGTCCAACCAGTTCAGATGTTCCACAATTATAAAATGTATTTTTTAAAGGAGCCTATTAATATGCAATTGGCAAATCCGGTCAAACTCAATAAGACTCAATTTCAATCTCTCGCTGGCACTCTCTCAATGTTAGATATCAAGGATATAGATAATACGTTCAAAAAGATCAATTCCAATTTAAAATGCGTTCTTCACGAGTCAATATACCAGATATTATGATGCATTTACAGAAATTGGATTCAAAGAACAGAAAAACTGGTATATAACAATAACAATCCAAGGATATAAAGCAGATCAAAACGATGTGCTTTCTCCAATCTGGAAAATTGTTACTGCTAGACTTTCACAGTTATTTTAGTGTTTAGTGTTTAATAAATGTATTAATGTTTCTTTGTTATTCTATAAACAAAATTATAATTAGTTTTAAAATAGTGTTAAAATGATGTCTGAAAAAGGTAAAATATAAAATATAAATAATTAATTAATTTTGGTTTAGAATATTTAATAAACTTTTTGTTTGATAAACTTGAAGAAATAACCGGTGTAAAAATTAGAGATATGTTGACTCTAGTTGAAGCATTGAGTAAAGAATCGGATTGTGAATCTGAATGTCAGAGTGATGAAATTGTTAATGATGGAGATACTGAAATTATTAATGATTCTGAAGAAATTATTAATGTTGAAGAAGCTACCGAAAAAGATGAGCCTACCGAATTTAAGAATTGTATTGATCATGTTATAGAAAATTTTATGATAGAATCTTGTGGTGATGAACAATGTACATGTAATAATCAATAAATCTTTAAAATATAGTTTTTATTAATAAAAATAACAAAGAAATATTTATTAAAATCTATGATAAACCTTGTTACATAAATATAAAACAGATACTCCAGTGAATAGTTTTAATAAAAATTTGCAATTCTCGATATAAATATCAGAGCGTTTGGCTTCTGCGGCAACTTGAATAATAGCTGTCCATCCACCGTTTGATTCTACCCACGGATCAATTTTTGTTTCTATCACCTAAATAATAATAAATTAATAAGAATATAAAGTAATATACCTCTATAGACCATTGGAAATAATTTTCATAGTCGGATCCAGATTTTAATATCATGTGTTTCATGTACATTAATCCTACTATTATTCGCATCCATTTATTATTTTCATCAAACATGTAACTAAATATTGATTGGAATGCCTTCTTTCTCTCCAATGGTGGCAAATTGAGAATTTTTTCATAATCGAATGGGATGTCTTCAACGATTTTCTCGGTACGGTTTACCATAAATTTCATGTTTTTAATGATTTCATCTTCTTCTCTATTATTAGAGACCAGCTCATTCAACAAAGTTATAAAAAATTTAGTTTCTGGCATTTTATAAAAATATATGAAAGTGTAAGCTTATTTATACTATATTCGACCAATCAGAATCATGTAATACTAAGAAAATATGTAAAAATATATAATGGAAATGGCAATGATGATTTGTTGGCACTGTTGACTTCTTTCAAGTTGTTGCCACCACTGTTAACTGGTTGTTGTAATTTCATTATACGATTGAACTGATCAGTTGTTTTATTAGAATAAAATTTTATACTATATTGAACTTGATTCATCATTTTTTCATTAAGTTTACGATTTTCTTTCAATTCTAATACTGATTTTCTTAATTCATTTTTGATAATACCAATGGTCTTATTTAAATATATAATATCATCATATAATTCGTTTTTAGCTCTTTTTAAAGTCTCATATGTATGTTCAAATCGGAATTCTAAATTACTCATTCTTTCAGATAATCTTTTGACTGGAGTTTTCAAATATCTAGGCCTATCTATCATATACAAAATATCCATCAATACAGCGGTATCAGGACATACACATCTTGTTGAATTTTTACCTTGAACGGTTACAACAATTGAGTTGACCATATTAAAAACTAATAATATTATTAAAATTTCTTTAATCATTTTCAAATCTATATAAATTAATATTTATTGTTTATAGCTAAAGATTTGTGCGTGTGTGTGTCTCTCTAAATTAGTATAAAAGTAATTGTTATTTCATTTTTTATCATTAAAATGGTTGTACCGAGCGCAGTTCAAGTTATGAATGAAATTAAACATTACGGTAATTTATTATTAATATTATTATTATTACTTGCTTTTAGATGATTATTTTAAAGTTATTAAAGAACGTCTGGAATTCTATTATCCAGAAATACATGGAATCATGGATAAGCCTGCATCAATAATTCCAGACTTGATATTCAATCATACATCAATATGGATATTTACTGTAATAAATGAGTTCCTATGGGATATCGAACAAAACAATTTGTCAAAAGATATGGAACCCGAATACCCTTGTGGTGATGGATGTCATTGCTGCGCCGCCCGATATCAGAAATATGTGGAATGGGCTTTGAATAAAGCTCTTAGACAATACTACTATAGTAGAATTGTCTCTTTATAATAAATTTGTTGTATATGTCTCGGTTTTCAATATATAATAATAATAATAGTAATAATAAAATAATTACAACTATATACTACTTATTTTTTATAAGTAGTAAATTTAAATTTAAAAATGTTTAAAAATTCCATGACCTTGACCTTGAATGACCTTGACCTTGAATGACCTTGAAAAATAATAATAATAATAATACTACTAATAATAATAATAATAATAATATTAATATTAATAATAATAATAATAATAATAATAATACTAATAATAATAATAATAAATAATAATATAATAATATATAATAATAATAATAATAATAATAATAATTTACAAATATATACTACTTATTTTTTATAAGTAGTAAATTTAAATATAAAAATGATTAAAAATAATATGACCTTGACCTTGAATGACCTTGACCTTGAATGACCTTGAAAATAGATGTACTTTTAAACATAGAAAAATTTTTGAAAAAAAAGATGACTCACCCAATGACCTTGAATGACCTTGACCCACTTTTCCATGACCTTGAATGAGTCATGGTCTTTGTTTCAATGACCTTGAATGAGTCATTGTCTTTGTTTTAAAAATTTGATGAGTCATCCAATGACCTTGAATGAGTCATGGTCTTTGTTTTAAAAATTTTGATGAGTCATCCAATGACCTTGAATGAGTCATTGTCTTTGTTTCAATGACCTTGAATGAGTCATTGTCTTTGTTCTAAAAAATTTGTACTTTTAAACTTAGCGCAAAAAAAAATTTTTTTTGGGGGGGGGTATGTGAGCTAGAGGGCCTGTATCCCACTACTAATAATATTTGCTTTCATTGCTTGTGAGTTTTCAAACTGGAAAATAATTCAATTGAAATATAAATAAAATGTTTTATAAAAAAAAATTATTGTACTAAGTAAATCTGGATCAAATAAATTTACATTTTCATGTAATTTTAAATTAACATATCCCAGCCCCTAGAATAGTTCTCACATAATGTAACAATTTATTCATAATTTTATTCAAAATAATATTAAATAGTTTTTTTAATGAAAAATTTGCATTTTATTTATTGTATACTTTTGTAAAATTAGTTTGTTTTGTTCTAGTTTTGTACAATTATTTAATTTTGTCATTATTATTATTTTATTATTATTATATTTATTATTATTATTATTAATATTATTATTATATTTATTATTATTATTATTATCATTCTTATTCTTATTATTTTTCTTTTTGCATTTTCATTCACTATTTAAAATATCATGACAATTATTTCTGTACTTTAATGTGAGAGACATACACAGTTGTGAAGTTTATACACGTTACAGTCGGCCATAAATTACGTTTCTCATTGATAATACAAACTTTGACACTGATATTGATAAGCGGAAGTCGTCATTGCTAGCCAATTACAAAATACAATGTCGAATACATTATAACATTAATACATTCAAATAAAAGTTGGGACCTGTAGACCCTTTTTAATACCAGTCTTTTCACGGATATTTCATTATGTAGCATAAATCAAACTTTTATTGAAAATATTTGTTTTTATGGTTCGATTTTAAATTAATTAATTATCGAATAATAATTTTAAAATTGTACTCTAAATCCATAATTTATCTTGAGCACAAATAACACTTGAAATAGGCAGTGACAAAAGATTCTGTTAAAAGTAAACTTTAAGACTGCTGTTAAATATGGAGACGTTAATTTAAGCAGTATAAAATGAAGGAAAATTGAATTTTTTTATATTACCTAATGAACTTAATAATTATAATAATAATAATAAAAAAATATAAATAAAAAAATTAATAGAAAATTGTTGCAAAATATTGTTTAAATAAAATTTATATTAAATAATCAAGAATGATATGTATTTTTTATATTTTTATTGTCAATATTTCCAATGTTTAGAGCTATGTAAATTTAAATTACAATAAAATTTAGTTTATTAAATTGAGGTCTTCTCGGCTTTTCTCCCATGACCCCAATAACATGTTTCACAAACGCAATTTATGAATCAGATACTAAAATGTTTAAAAAGTATATGATTTCATATTTTGAACACTAAATCATTTAGCAATTTACTGGCAATTGTTTATTGATTCATTTACTTGATTATCATATTTATCATCAGTTTTATAAAACTTTGACATATTAAACATTGATTCGTACATCATTAACAAAACATTATTCATTCATCGATCTGAACTTCACTAACCACATAAAGTATTCTAATCAAGCTATGTATTTGTTATTCTTCCATTTTCCCCACTAAAATATCTTGTTAATATCATTTGTTGCAACAACTTAATAACTGTACCCCAGTATCAGAACTATTTTTGGGATATTTTCATCTGGAGAATGTCACACATGATTATTTAAATTAAAAATTATTATTATTTTTATTATTGTAGGAACACCAAAATTTCACGAGATATATTCCAAATACATAAGTAAAAAGGATTGCAACAATCAAGGATTGTGTTCTTTTGTTTGTCGGTTTACCAACAAAAATTTGATGATAATTTTGTATTACTTCAGAATAAATTGAAACATTTCAGATATAAATTGAAATGGTCCAGATTTCAGGAGATATAAATAGATTCGAATGATTATTAATTTAACTGATTGAATTTTGATTGACTGCTTCATCTAAAGATGGTCGAAGAATTTTGTTACTTACTGGCGAAGTTTAGAATAGGATAAAAAGATAAAACGGATAAAAATAGAGTAGGTAGTTACGAAATATTGGAGCATACACCTCCCTACTCCCCTTTTGAGTTGGTTTAATAACGTAATTACGTAATTAATCTCTGTTTATCTTGATTAATTTTTTATGCGAACAAAAAATAATACATAAAAAACTACATAATGAAATATCCGGTCCCAACGTTTATTTGAATGTATTAATGTTATAATGTATTCGACATTGGATTTTGTAGTTGGCTAGCAATGACGACTTCCGCTTATCAATATCAGTGTCAAAGTTTGTATTATCAATGAGAAACGGAATTTATGGCCGACTGTAACGTGTATAAACTTCACAACTGTGTATGTCTCTAACATTAAAGTAAAGAAATAATTTTCATAATATTTTAAATAATGAATGAGGACCCAAAATATAAATAATTAAAACAAGAATGATAATAATAATAATAATAATAATAATAATAATAATAATAATAATAATAATAATAATAATAATAATAATAATAATAATAATAATAATAATAATAATAATAATAATAATAATAATAATAATAAAAATAACAATAATAATAATAACAATAATAATAATAATAATCATAATAATAATAATAATAAAAATAATAATAAAAAAATTATAATTTAAGTCTTTACTGAGAAAAGAAGTGAAAATTTTTTAAAATTTTGTTAAGTTAAAAATTATAAAAATTTTCAAACCAAATAAACTACTGTTATAAAAAGTTTTTTTTATTGCAACATGTCCTGAATCCCTGTAATTATATATTTAATAGTTTTTATAAAAGAAACTCGGCAGTTTACGGTTTGCCACGTAAAAGACAATTACATATATATAATTGCATTTCCAATTGAAAATCAAATTTTGAAAGAAACACAAATTTTACTAAATATCTTTTTCTGAAATTTTCAATTCTTTTTCATTCATATTTCCAAAAAAAATTAAGAAAAATGAACAGTCTTCCGATTATTTTTTTTTCAGTTTATGCAATGATATTTTCCGCCAGTTTTTCCCAAGTGTTAACCATTCCAACCCTCCAAGACGATTCATGGGTTGGTGAAGTCAAACAAGAACTGGACTCATTACAAAGAAATTTAGTCAATTATCTAAACGAAACAGATGTGCTGAACAAAATAAGAATTGGAAACAAAATCAAAACTTTGAATGGTAACTTAAACATTCGTAACATAACGATTTTTTGATAAGGACTCGATTATTTTGAAATATAATTTATAAATAGTGTTTATATTTTTACTCATTGCACTTATTTATTGATTGTGTAAAAAATCTGTGAAAACCTAAGTAACAGAACTAAAGACACAGGCTAACGCACAAGTTCAATATAAAGTTAATATTTTAAACTGTTCTCAGAAGTATATTTTTTATGACGAAATAATAATTTGAAGGGTTTTTAATGGTGGACCACATCGATGAATATATTGCTCAACAATTAAAAGATTATGTAGGAAGACGTTGGTACATGTAACTGAAGACAGTTAAGAACGACCTGATAGGAAAAAGACGACCGAAAGGAAGAAAGACCAAAAATTCAACATAAAAATTAGTTTAAAGGATTTAGATTCATCAAGTCATCTAGAATTCAATTTCATTACTAATCAACGAGAAATAATAAAATCGCAATGAAAAATTATCGTATAATATGTTCACACAAAACCATCTCAACAAAGATTGTGGAAATCCATGAAACCCTTGAAATATATATTTTCAAATAATGTGGATTTAATGGATGCCATGGAAATTGATAAAACTTATATAAGACTTTATAAGAAGTTTTGTTTTTTGCTAAGGATTGAATGCAACGGAAGATACTAGCAATAATTGTGTAAAAGTAAATAAATAACAAGATAAGCCTTTATTGCAAGTCATGCATTAAATCATAGGCATTTTGAAAATGGTTTTAGTTGACAAATTTATAATTATAATAATCTTTAAACTTATCAACATTAGAAAGTCAATTATTATACAATTTATTACATTTTTGAAGCAAAGGATTATGTTGAAATTTATTTTAATTTTTACAAATAATAAAAACCAAAACATGATTGAAAAAAAAAATAATGATAGTTATATGCTAGAATAATAATAACAATACTAGTTTTATTGATGATAATAATAATGATATGGATAATAATAATAATAATAATAATAATAATAATAATAATAATAATAATAATAATAATAATTATAATAATAATAATCATAATCATAAAAATCATAATAATAATATAATAATAATAATAAATATAATAATAATACTAATAATAATATAAGATTAATAGTAATAATAATAATAATAATAATAATAATAATAATAATAATAATAATAATAATAATAATAATCATAAAAATAATAATAATAATAATAATATTAATAATAATATTAATAATAATAATAATAATAATAATAATAATAATAATAATAATAATAATAATAATAATAAAATTCAAATTTTGTTATGTTATTAATAATAATATAAATTGACAATATTCTACTATATCAAAAAAAAATTATTTTTAAATTGTAAAACCAGTAAAAATATATTTAAAATTTTTATCTGAAGATTATGTAAATTATTATGAAGAGTATTATTTAAACAAAAAAATTAGTATTTATTTAATAAATAATAATTTTGAAAAAATTAAAAAAAAAAATTAAAATAAATAATAATAATAATACTAACAATAATAATAATAATAATAATAATTATAATAATAATCATAATCATAAAAATAATAAGAATAATAATCAAAATAATAATAAAAATAAAAATCATAATAATAATAATTATAATAAATTAATAATAATAATAATAATAATAATAATAATATTATTAATAATTATAATAAAAATAATCATAATCATAAAAAAAATAATATTATAATAACAATAATAATAATAATAATAATAATAATAATATAATAATAATAATAATATAATAATAATAATAATAATAATAATAATAATAATAATAATAATAATAATAATAATAATAATATAATAATAACAATAATAATAATAATAATAATAATAATAATAATAATAATAATAATAATAATAATAATAATAAATAAATTCAACTTTTTGTTATGTTAATAATAATAATATGAATTGATAAAATTCTAAAATATTATTAAAAAATTATTTTTAAATTGGAAAACCAGTAAAAATATATTTAAAAAATTTATATCTGAAGATTATGTAGATTATTATTTAGATTATTATTTTAACAAAAGAAATTATTATATATTTAATAAATAAAAATTTTGAAAATAATTTAAAAAAAAAAAAATAAATAATAATAATAATACTAACAATAATAATAATAATAATTATAATAATAATAATAATAATAATAATAAAAATAATAATAATCATAATCATAATAATAATAAAATAATAATAATATTAATAATAACAATAATAATAATAATAATAATAATAATAATAATAATTATGATAATAATCATAATCATAAAAATAATAATAATAATAATAATAATAATAATAATATAATAATAATAATAATAATAATAATAATAATAATAATAATAATAATAATAATAATAATAATCATAATCATAAATAATAATAATAATAATATAATAATAATAATAATAATAATAATAATAATAATAATAATAATAATAATAATAATAATAATAATAAATAAATTCAACTTTTTGTTATGTTAATAATAATAATATGAATTGATAAAATTCTAAAATATTATTAAAAAATTATTTTTAAATTGGAAAACCAGTAAAAATATATTTAAAAAATTTATATCTGAAGATTATGTAGATTATTATTTAGATTATTATTTTAACAAAAGAAATTATTATATATTTAATAAATAAAAATTTTGAAAATAATTTAAAAAAAAAAAAAAATAATAATAATAATACTAACAATAATAATAATAATAATTATAATAATAATAATAATAATAATAATAAATAATAATAATCATAATCATAATAATAATAAAATAATAATAATAATAATAACAATAATAATAATAATAATAATAATAATAATAATAATAATAATATGATAATAATCATAATATAAAATAATAATAATATAATAATAATAATAATATATAATAATAATAATAATAATAATAATATAATAATAATATAAATAATAATAATAATAATAATATTAATAATAAATAATAATAATAATAATAATAATAATAATAATAATAATAATAATAATAATAATAATAATAATATAATAATAATAATAATAATAATAATAATAATAATAATAATAATAATAATGTTAAGTACAGGCTCTTAGCCTTAAAAAGATAGTTGAGTCATTCTGACGTCACTAAACAGTGACGTTTTTAAAAAAAAACATATATATATAACTTGATGACGTTTAGTGATGTCACGTCGAAAAAAAAAATAAAATACGTCACAGAAAATTGCTGAAATTGGAAATACGTCATCGGAAATTACTAAATTTGGATTTCTGATGACGTGGATCTAAATTTAGCAATTAATTAATTCTAAAATTATAAATAAGGTAATTTTATTATTTTGTGAAAATAATATAAATAGAGGACTATTTTTTAGTAAAGGGGCCGATAACAAAATTATTAATTGAGCCGATTACAAAAATAGAGAAAACCTAACCGATCCGATTAGAAATCTAAAAGTGGACCAGATTAATTGAAATCAATTGAAGATTGTTTTTAAGAAAAAGGAAATATCGATTATTCAAAAATCAGTGCGAGAAAATTACAGGGAAACATCTGCCTAATTGAAATTAGAAACACTCAAGAAAGAAAACAAATTACTTCACGGATTCAAGTGTTATTTGAACGAAAGGAAGAAAAACAAAACGTAGGACCTATTTAAACCACGGCCAGAGTGGAAAATTGGGAGAAAGAAAATTGCAAAATATTGTACCCGAAGAAAAAGTTGATTCTAAAAGAAATCCAATTTTGAAGAATTCATTAAACAACCTGTCAGTATTGGCACTTCGAAAATTTCCCCTCGATTCAAAGTTAACAAATCTCTTCTGATCATACCAGTTTGAAAAGAAAATTAAAAGAAAAGTTTGGAAAACTTAGTCGTGAATTTTGGATACACTTTATCCAGAGGAGTATTTTTGGTACGTTTCATTTATTTAATTAAAAAGAAAATAACATTTAAAAGCGGATTCCTTAATCCGGCTTATAAGTAATTTAATTAAATTAAAATCTAGTAGTGTCCAAAGTAGTTGACCGCTTTCGGATACTCGGGGTGCCCCAAAATCAAAACTTACTTACCCTCTGTCTTATAGGATAAGTCGTTGCGTCTGCATAGTGACCATCGACTTCTTGCGGGCCATTTGGCAGGGATCATTTGATCCAGTTATCTGTATATTCTATTAAACTACATACATATACGTTGTAAATTTATTGTTAACGCCAAATAAATTGTATAGGTAAATAATTTGTCTTTGCCTTATTTATTTGCATAGGATCACGACCGACCTTTTTATATTTTGATTAGTTTATATTTCAAATATAATTTTATATTATTATTAGATTGGAGTCAGATAAACGAACTGTGTTAAGATCGTAGTCCCCCACTTTTTGATCTTAACATTTTGGTGAGCCCGACGTGATATAAAATCGGGGGATAAAGGCGGTTTTGAATAATTAAGACAGATATTGAATCTTTTTTTTTAAATCATTGAGCTAAGAAATCGTAGATTGCAAAATTTTAGAGAGGGTATTAGAAATAGACAGATAATGGCAGATGTACAGAATCTATTAAATAATAATTTACCGAATATTAATAATAACATACCCAATGTTAATAATTTACCGAATGTTAATAATATACCAGAGCAACCACCAGCGGCGGATTTTTTGAGATACCCAACTATACCCGTAAAACCCTATAATGGAAATCCAGGTGAATTTCCTGAGTTTATGTCCGAATATTTTCAAATGGCGAGAGCATTAGGTCTTCCTGAACCGGTTATGATTTTAAGATTGCCCTTGTATCTAAAAGGTATGGCGCGTGAAAAATATAATTATGTCATTTTAGCAAACCACCCAGTAGCGTGGAATGAGCTTAGGGTAGCATTAACGAACAGAATTTTACCGGGGGATGCCACGAGAATATTACGACAGCAATTTTATAATAGACGACAGAATTCGGGTGAGCATGTTGGGGAATTTGCGTACCAAATTATGATGCTGGCTGAAAGAGCTTTTGGAGATAGAGCCCGTTGGAATGAGGCCACCCTTGCATTAGTTAAAGACCAGTTTTGGGCAGGCCTATCATCGGCAATGAGAAATGCATTGAGTTTGCACATAGGGGATAATTTTGAGGAATTAACGAGAAAAGCGGTTTTAATTGAAAGTAGTATAGAGAAAGTAAATAATTTTGCAGTTAGCGCGAATAAATCTGATATCGAGTGTTTTAATTGTCATAAAAGAGGACATCTATCTAAAGATTGTACTAGTAAGAGGAGTAATTCACCAGGGGATAAATTATGTACCAGATGTGGGATAAATAATCATCTCGCTATTGATTGCAAGTGTTCGGACTTAAGCTGCGATAAATGTAAACGAAAGGGACATGTAGCGTCAGTTTGCAAAACAAAATTCGGGGGAAATTCTCAGGGTAATAATTTTAATAATAATAATAATAATAATAGAAATTCAAATCGAGGTTTTCAAAGTAATAATAACAATAATAATTATCGAAATAATAATGTACAGAGAGATGAGGTAAATTCGACAGGTAAAGTAAAGTGTCATAAATGTGGAAAATTTGGTCATATGATGCGTTCTTGTCCACAGAATCAGATGGGTAATGTCAATAACAATAATAATAATAATAATCGGCCAAAAACAACTACGTTTGCAGTGAATTCGGAACAGAGATTAACGTATCTACAACAACTCAAATTAGAAATCCAGGAGGAAAGGAACAGGTTAGCTCGGCTAACGACAAATGATAATATTGATGATAATGAGGTTTATATGCTTTCGAGCCAGAAAAAGCATCAAGGAACGGACCATGAGTTTAATACCGTGGATTCGGAAAATGATTTCAAGGTTAGAACAAGTGAGTTCGTAACCAACAGTATTGGTTTAGCGGTTTCACCAAGTAAAAATCGATTGGCTACGGACAATGAGCCAGAAGCCAGAATAAATGGTTTAGCGGTTTCACCAGGAAAAAATCGATTGGCTATGGACAATGAACCAGAGGCCAGAACAATTGGTTTAGCGGTTTCACCAGATAAAAATCGATTGGCTATGGTCGATGAGCCAGAAGCCTGCAATGAGGTTTTAGCGGTTTTGCCCGAGAAAAATCGATGTAATATGGTCAGCGGACCAGAAGCAGTAAAAGCCACGTCATCCACAAGAGATGTTGATGGAAAAGCTGAAATACCAGTCGGTAGACGAGAATTTGGGAAATCTCCCAGAAAGGAAATTATAGAAAAATGTGCAGCATTAGTAAAATATCGCGATCAATGGGAAAGCGAGGTAGTAGAGAAATTAAAAGAGATTGATAAAGAGGAAATTGAGGAAGCTGAAATTGATAAAATTCTCGGAATAATAGCCACCCTAGAAAGGGATGAAGACTATTATTATCTGATAAAAAACCTAATGAGGAAAATCGGTCAAGCCCGAGATATGCCAATGAAACAAGTGAGGCAGTAGTGTTTACAGTATTACCTGGGAAAATGCTGCATAGGTTTGAAATAAACCCCAAGGAAACTGTGGGAGAACTCGTGAAACTATTAAAAGAAGCGAGGCCCGGTTGTAATTATGTGTTGTATAAATATGGAGCTGAAATGCTAGAGGGAGACACGTTATTGAGTTATGGAATATTGCCAAACTACAATAATACGGTAGACGTGGCTTACCCGACAGAAAAAGTAAAAGTGATAGACACAGATAATGTGTTTATGATAACTGAAATGGAAATTGAACAGTTAAATCAGGCTAACGCAATTCCGCAAAGGTTGGGATTCGAGCTAATGCAAACCCCTAGAGATGGGGAAGCCATTAAAGGAATAATGGATTGGATGTTAGAATTACGCATCCCAGTAAATACTTTGAGAGATATAATGCCATTGGTGCTGCCTTTATTAAAAGTGACCTCACCATTTCAGGCACAAGCAAAGTTGTTATGTATCAAAAATGGACATGCTATTCGCCATGAAACCAGCAGACAAGGTCCATTGTGGTTAGAAATCAGAATACCCGGGAGAGGGAAATTGAAGCAACAATGTTCCTGTTTTCACAAGGTGAGAAAACTCAGGGAGAGACTTTCGGAGATATTGCAAGGATTATTTCTAATAGTGATACACGGATGTCAGGTGGACGATGACGAATTCCTGGTAGATGTGGGATGTTTCCCAAGAGAGGAAACCCAAGTGTTAATAGTACCAATTGAACTTCCAAGGGAGCCATGGTCAATAATGAGATTGCCCGACTGCCAAGAAATGGAAAGTGAACCAGTACAGGTGGAATTGCCAAAGGGTGAATTTGCACCACTACCTCCATATCCGGTGGATTTGGATGAGGAAATTGAGAGATTTCTTGAAAACTATGATCAACCCACAGAGGGAGAAAATAGAGAAGCTGATACCGAGAGAGTATTCGGACAGCAGATAATAGAGGACGAGAGAGAGACAATTATCCAGCTCGATCCAGAAGAAACAAATGTGGTTGCAAGCACGTCACGAGAACCGGACCCACCAGCCTTTACAAAGTTAAATGGGACAAGATTTACGAGCCACAAATATCAAGATGGAGTATGGGGTGAAAAGAAAATGCAGAAAATCAATAGAGAGGATATTTCTGAAAAAAGCACACCATTGGTGCTAGTGTCTAAAGACCCTAATGATGCCATACGTCTGGTCAGAAAAGGGCAAAAGATGAAATGTAGTACAACGGTTTATGAAACCAATTACAAGGGTATATATTTATCTCATAAATATATACCAGCAGCGGAAAAGATGCATACGTCAGATGTCAAAATTATAAAATACGTGAACAACAAAATTGATTTCTTGTATCATGATTTGCAAAGGCAAATGCAAGAGATGTACCAAGAGGTAGTATTGAACGATTGTCGGTTGAACAGAGAAATAATACGAAATAGATTAGCAATTTCTGTGGCAAATCCAGATCTAATAATGCCAATGTTGATGGAACATGGAACATTCGGCAGGATCATGGGTGAGGCCATCTACAGTTATCAATGCAAGATAGTTGAAGTTGAAATTGCCAAGTATGATAAATGCACTCTGGAACTCCCAGTGTTATACGAAGGTAAGCTACGTTTCGTGGCACCGGTGACGCATAGAATCTTAAAAGAAGGGGAAGAACCCCAGAAATCGACGTGTAATCCGGCAATGTCACCGCTTTACAAGATAAACAATCACTGGATAACATTACCAGATCGGAAACCACCATCAAAGCCAGTAGAAATACTTCAAGCTATCAAATTGACATCAAAAGTGGAATTCAGACCACTTAACGAATTATCTAAAGGAGGTGTATACACTCCTGAAGACATAGAGGAAGCCAGGAGAGCTATTGCTTTTCCACAAGTGCGTGATCGAGGGGTTACAGAAATAATAACTAGGATCTACAAGCACTATGATGGAAAACCGGATTATAATTTATTATTCGGACCAGATCATTACAGACAAGCAGCGTCAAATGTAATAAGGAAAATCTGGGGAAGATTTACGAGTTTTGGCATTTTTGTAGCAGGATGTTCAGGAATATATGCAATATTTATGATACTAAAAATCATTGCATCACAACTATTATCCACGTATAGTATCTTCAAGATCGGAGGATGGTCTTGGAAGCTATTATTGGGAATGTGCCCATTATGTGCAGATTTCGCAGTATTCAGACATCATAACAAGGAAATTAAAATGATGAAGCAGAGAAATTTAATCAAGCACGAAATAGTGAGAGAGTGGGACGAGGATTATAGTCATCGAGACGATGACAATTCTGACGAGGGAGGTAACATAGAGGGCAACACAGCCCGAGATAACAACTTATCAAAACAAGACAACAAAAAACCGAATTTTCAAAATTTTGAAAGCGGAAAATTTATACAGTACCCTTATCAGCGGGGAAAGAGGAGAAAACAGAACTTTACCAAAAAATTTAGACCCCCGTATGAGGCCAACAAAAGGATCATACCGAGGGAAGTCGAGCAAGAGATTCTATATCGCTATGATGATAGAACAGATGTGGAAAAGACTCCATTTTCACCATGGCCAAAACGTGAAAGACAATACGATACAATGCCCACAATGGGAATGAAAACTATGGAAAAAGTACCAGCATATCCGTTTAGTACTTTAGAGAAATTAAAACAAAGTTATGACGAACAAAGTCAGCCAGAAGCAGAAAGAATCGAATTTGAAGCAAAGAAATTCAGAGAAAACGTTTTGGGAATTTCATCGATATGTATGGTAGCCACAGGAAATTTGGCGAATAAACCAACAATCAAAATGAAAGTCAATAGACATACAGTCCATGCACTGATTGACTCAGGATCAGATTTGACAATGATAGAGGCAAACTTGTTAAATGAAACTGAATTGCAAGCAATTGTCCCCACTTTGACAACAGCGACAGGAGCTAACGGTCAAGCAATCAATGTCATAGGAATATTAGATTGCGAATTGAGACTTTGTGACCAAAAGTTCAGGCATGACATAAAAGTCACCAGAGAATGCATGGCAGAATGCATTGTGGGTATGGATATACTCAAAAAGTTGAAAGACATTGTATATGATTGTGCAACTGGCGAGTTGGTAAAATTAACGGGGAAGGAAGAGGAAATCATATAATATAGATGTGGTTTTCCTAGACCGGGTGGTTACCATACCACCGCGAACAGAAACAGTTTGTTTTGTGGCGACTCACCAAGAAATGGAAGGTGATGTCATTTTCGAACCAAAAGCGGAATTTGCGAGTAAGTATAATACTCCTATTGCACAAAATCTAGCAACCATACGGGGAGGAAGAATTCCGATCAGAATCGCGAATATGGATAATAAAACGCTGAGATTGTATCCAGATACACGAGTGGGGAAAATTGTGAAACTAAAAGACCCCCAAGAGAAAGTTGCACAAGTAATGTCAGTGCACGAAGAGGAAAAAGATCCAGATATAGAGTACTATGATGCTCCAAATTGTGATAGTAAAGCCCTCACGAGAAGGGAAAATATCAAAGTAAATCAATTATTACGAAAATATGACCAAGTTTTCGCAAAACATGAATATGACTTAGGCCAAGTAAATATATTAGAGCATGAAATTAATTTAACTGAAACTAAACCAATTAAAATCAGACCCCTATAGAATCCCACAAAGTTTACAGGAACCAGTAAATAAACAAATTAAATTAATGCAAAAGTACAATATAATTAGATCAAGTAAATCTCCTTATTCTTCTCCGCTTGTGGTTGTAGCTAAAAGGGACGGGTCGGTAAGATTATGTAATGATTATCGTAAATTAAATGAGCAGACTGTAAGTGATAATCACCCGCTGCCACTGTTAGACTATATATATGATAAAATGAAAAATTCGAGACTTTTCACTGTGATGGATGCACAAAAAGGTTTTTACCAAATTAAAATGAGTGAAAATTCGATACCGATGACAGGCTTTTCTACAGCCGATGATCACTTCGAGTACTTAGTGATGCCATTCGGATTAAAAGGAGCCCCTCCAACATTTCAGAGGGCGATGAATATAATGTTGATGGACGCACATCATGCGATGGTGTATATTGATGATATTATCATATTTTCGGAAGACTTAGATAAACATCTAGAACATTTAGAGGACATTTTTAAAAGATTAATAATGGCTAATCTCAAAGTGAAACCAGTAAATGTAAATGGGCAGAGCAAGAAGTGATCTATGTGGGACATGTGATATCTCATGATTGTGTAAAACCAGACCCAGCTAATACAGAGAAAGTGAAAAACTTTCCCCAGCCAACGAATGTCAAACAAATCAAAGGATTCTTAGGATTGACGGGGTATTATCGGAAATTCATTAGAAATTTTTCCGCAATTGCATTTCCTTTGACGGTCCTAGAAAAGAAAGGAGTAAAATTTGATTGGGGAGACGAGCAACAACAAGCTTTCAACAATTTAAAAGATGCGTTGGTAAAACCACCCATCTTGAGATTCCCAGATTTCAAGAGGCAATTTATGGTGATGACAGATGCCAGTACTAGAGGAATTGGTGCAGTACTGGGACAACAAGATGAAATTGGAGATGAAAATGCAGTTGCATATGCAAGTAGAGGATTAAAGCCACACGAAAAGAGCTATGCAGTTATTGAATTAGAAGCGTTAGCTCTAGTTTTTGCCGTGGAAAAATTTAGTCATTACCTATGGGGTAGAAAAGTCATTTTTTATACTGATCATAGACCATTACAATGGTTATTGAAACACAGAGATGAAGCATCAAAGTTAGTAAGATGGGCTCTGAGACTACAGCCGTACAATATTGAAATCGTTTATCGAAAAGGGAAGGCGAATGGTAATGCCGATGCCCTATCACGAATGGAACAAGAACCAGAAAAAGAAGATTTAAAGAAGGTAGATTGGAAGGAACAATCTTTGTGTTAACAAGAGAAGCGAACACCTTGTCAGAATTAGTGGAAGCACAAAAGTGTGATGATGAAATAAATATGATCAGACAAGCCATAGAGACAAAAGCAGTACCAAATGAATTTCAAAAGTACTGGGAAAAAAATAAAGAAAAGTTTATCTTGGAAGAAGGTCTCATTAAATACGTGGAAACCAAAGATAATGTGATATTGGTACCAAGTAAGTACCGGGAACCTTTAATGCTACAATATCATGATGGAGCTTTGGGAGGGCATCTTTCAGTACGACATACATTGTCTAGATTGAAAGCGAAATATTTTTGGCCAGATATGAAAAAAGATGTTAAACAATGGTGCCAAACATGCAAGATATGTATTACCAGGAGGAACACTGGAAAAAGTCACATGTACCGTTAAAACCAATGCCTGTACCATCCACCCCGATGGAGATGACAGCCATGGACGTATTGGGTCCGTTCAAAGAATCAGCATGGGGAAATAAATTTATACTGGTCTTTTGTGATTATCTCACAAAATGGCCCGAAGCTTTCCCGATTCCAAATCATAAGGCAGATACTATAGCAAGAATATTTGTTGAGCAAATAGTATTCAGATATGGAGTGCCTTCAAAGCTATTAACAGATAGGGGAAAGGACTTCATGAGCAATCTCCTCAAAAGTATCAATGACTATTTCGGTATATTGAAGCTAAACACATCTCCATACCACCCCCAGACAGATGGATTGGTGGAAAGGTTCAACGGAACCTTGGCCAACATGTTGGCGTCATACGTAAATTCCGGACAAACAGATTGGGATGTGCATATACCATCGTGTTTGTTTGCATATCGGAATTCGGTGCATTCGGTAACAGGGGAAACACCTTTCTACCTCATGTATATGAGACACAGTAAAATGCCAGTGGATTTGATTTTCTATCCAAAAGCAACGCAAAATTTAGATGAAACTAATTACCTATTTGAAATGAGAGAAAGGATGCAAGAAGCGTGGGCAAAGGTCGGTCTCAATATAAAATATAATCAAGAAACAATGAAGGAATATTATGATCGAAAAGCGAAAGATCATGGATTCCAAGTTGGGGATTTTGTCATGTTGGAAAGCCACTCAAATAAGAAGGGACTTTCACCAAAGTTGATGAGAAATTTCAAAGGACCGTATCAGGTACTTAAAGCAACAGAAACTAATGTGGTTTTGCAATTGGTAGCTAACAAGAAAGCCGAACCTATTATGGTACACGTAAATCGATGCAAAAAGTGTGCTCCGCCAACAAAACAAAAAACGGACACTACAAAAGTCGAGTATCCAAAATCAGCCATCAAAGAGAAGCAGACGGAAACAGCCAAAATTGAGTATCCAAAATTAATAATTAAAGAGAAAAAACCAGATAAAGGAATTCTGAGAGAACAATCCGAGAGATATCCATTGAGATCGAGACAATTACCTAAAACAGTGACGTTTGCGACAATAATAAGTTGCATAATGGCGTTAACATATGCGTTTGAGGATTTCTTACCTGCAGCCAAGCAAATGTCGAATGTTGGATACCAGCGTACAGACAGATCATTTAGAATATTTCTGAAGCATTACTTCCAAATGAAGTACCAATTCCACTTCTCAACAGAGGAAAGCGAAATGACGTTTGATTTAGATGATGGAAAAAGAGAAAGAGTAATTGATAACTTATCACCAGAAACGGAGTATAGTTTAGAAGTTCATTCATATATACAAAATATGAGAAGGCAATGGGAGGTCGATTATAAAGTCGCTTGGGATATCAAAACAGCGAACTTTACGGAAAAAGTAAGGATTTCATATGATGGGCAAACGGCCTTATTTGCACATAACTTTGGGAGCAAGAACCACAGACTAGTGGTATTGATAGTGATAGAAAACGGAGAATCCATAACCAGGATGGTGTTGAACCAACAATACCAAGGCCGTAAATGGATAATAAGACCAGCTCGAACCACGGAAGCGAATATCACATACTTTGAGTTCGACTTAAAGCGTGGCTGGCGTACAATATATCGCGAAGTATTAGAATTATCACCTCCCAAGAAGGAAAAAGATAATATAAAAAACACAAGAGCAAAATTGGTGAATACCACAAGGTGTAATGGAATAAATTTATTGAATATATCGAGTCTGAAGCTGGCAGCGGAGAGTTTACCTATCCCAAAAGTAAAATTATCGATCTCCAAAGAAAATTTAACTATAAATTTAAAAATCCCAAAAGTAAAACAGTTAAGAGCATTAAGACTCTCGACGGATAATTGTACATGCTCGAGTACGAATAAGGGTAAAATCCCGCTATGGATAATAATTTCAATAACGGGGGGAATAACTATAATGTTATTATTAATATTTATAGTTGCTGTGCATATGACCCATATAACGTTATATGATAATAGATATGGGGAAAATCACTATGAAACTGAAGTATAGGGGGGACAAAGTCTCACCACTTTGTAAGTAGTATAAGTAAATTATAATATGACATCCGCGAATGTCGTTTTTCCTGGCAATCTTATCACGATATGTGATACAAATAGTTAATCAGTTTACATTGTAGATAGCAGAAAGCCTAATCCACAAAATCCCAATGAAGCACGCAATCCAAACCTACGACAAAACCGTGAGCTCTATCGAAGCCTATACGTCTTACAAAGAAGAATTCGTCTACCGGTTCATGACGACGACCGTTACGTCACAAACCAACCCCTTAATTCATAATCACTGGTATTATCCAAGAAGAGTGGACATACCTAATGATTTTAAATTCCCAAGAGGCCCAAGGAGGCAAATGCTGATCACAGTAGTGAAGAGCAGCAAAACCCTAAAGTTAGCAGATGTCTTTAGAGAATTTAAAGATTGTCCCAGAACTAATCATATTTGGCTCCACGCCATTAATAAACCTTTGGTAATTCTACTAAGCGGAATGCCAAACCCTATAGAGTTGGACAAACATAGCACCTTCGAATTATCATACTCAGATGGACGAGAAAAGAACTTGCAAGTAAAGACGACAGAGCCAAACTCGATTGTTTGTTTAGAAATATTAAATTACCAAAAACCATACCGAATAGTAACAGATTTGGAACCTTCCTGAAGCGACAATTCATAATGGGGAGTCCTTCTTGAGGAAGCGTCTAACCAGAGAAGAAGAAAATCTATCCACAATTTTCGTGGCAGCTGGATATGCCTTATCCCGAGTAGGCATGGATCCGGTACTATTGGAGATATCTATCTCAGATTTCTCGGGCCAACAACTATTAAACACAATAGTCACCCCCAGAGAACCTGTTAGACACTATCAAACCCACCAATATCATTTAAAAGAACCAGATGTTTGAGGTAATTTGGATGATGAAGAATGTTGTCACATGATTAGAAAAATTTGTGACAAAAAGATAGTAGTTGGATTAATGGTAAAAAAGTTATTAGCGGTAGCCCATCTACCGGCACAGCGTTTATTGGGTATCCGAGATCTGGCTTCAATCAAAATCTTAGAAGATCGACGGGTACCTAAGATGCAAGGATACTATCACTTGCCTTTCCTTTCAAAATATTTCCTAAAAAAGGCTCCGGAGAGCCGGCAGGATCTAGTAGTAGACAATGAGGTCCGAACTATTAGAGAAATATATATGAGCATTCAGAATGAATGGCTGGATCATATAGCAATCCCACAAGATACTCATTCAGAAGGTGATCAACGAGTTGTTATAAAACGAAAATTACCTATGATACCAAAAGACGCAAAAGTGCAAAAAGAAGACGAATTGTCCCCGCCACCAGACATTAAAATCTGCGACGAAGAAGAAGAAGTCATGGAGAAACCATCAAATCCTGAGATGCGAAAACCCCAAATACAAATAGCCCAAGTAACAAAAAGTGCTGCCGATCAGCCAGAAAAGAGAATCCTACAAAATGCGAATGCTGCCTATCAGCAAGAAAAGGTCATGAGACCATCCACGAGTAACCCAAATTATCCCGAAAAAGCCACAAGTTTGAAAAAGGTGGCAATCCCTCCAGCGGGACAGAAAGCAAAGACAGAAAGTGGAGGTATGAAAAGCGTAGTTAAAAGGTTATTCAAAAAGAAGGAACCAGTAAAACAAAGTCAACCACAAGTAAAACCGTCACAGTCAAGTCCGACAATACCCAAAAAGATATTCAATGAACCAGATGACGATATAGAAGAAGTATCATATGTACCCCCAAACGCTGAATTACAAAAGCAACTAAAAGTAAAAACGGAGCCTGAAGTGGCCGAGAAGTTGAGAATAAATCAAGAAAACTTGATTCTGAAGCTAATTTCGGTAGACACAGATGGATACGATCCTATGTGGTACCGAAGGCCAAGTAGCCACTGGCGTCCAAGAGTAACCCAATATGATGGGAAAGAAATTACCCGCATGGCGGTAAATTCAAACCCCAAATACCAAGAAATTGATGTGGACGGAATCCCATACTTGGTATCATCAGTAATACTAGTGAGTTCCTTAGACAAGAAGGCACTAGCCCTTTCGTATGAACCGGAGACAATGGCGAAGAGACTCGCAAAATCGTTACGTGAGCATAAAGCGCGTAACCGATACAACTCAACAGACCCTCATTTATATCGCGTGCCCGAAGATCCCGAAGAAAACTAAGAGAATTCAATGCCAGGAGAACCAGTGTGAAACAACATTTATATTTGTGATCTTATTTGTGACATATTTGATTTTGATTTGCGTTTCTGATTATTATTATGTTTTGGGTGTTGTAATTTATTATTGATTTTTTTGTATATATATATATATATCTTATGTAGGCAAATGGCTGCGCAGTAGCGAGAAATATAATTATAATATTCTTTTTTCAGGACGAAATCTTTGTTGGGTAAGATTTGTTAAAGTACAGGCTCTTAGCACTTAAAAATTATAAGTATGAGTCATTCTGACCGTTCACTAAACAGCTGACGCTTATTTCTTTTAAATATATTAGTGATGACGTTAAGTAGATACGTCAGAAACATTACCCATTTAGAATTAAGCAATTGAAAATTGCCTAAAAATAGGAAATATGCGTCATCGGAAAATTACCAAATTTGGATTTCCGATGCGCGGGTCTAAATTGGTTTAATTTCTATTAATGTTAATTCAATATAATAGAGGACTGTTTTTGTATAAGGGCCAGTTGATCAAACAAAAAATAAAGCAGGAGGCGAATTACAAAACTAAGTTAGGCCAGAAAACAATTAAACGATCAGAGAGCGCACTAATTTCAGAACAAATTGATTGTACTATTGAACAGCAAATTTACCGAAGAAAGAGAAATTAAATAAACATAACCGAACCAATTTTCCTGCCTTGAACAACAACTACCAAAATTGGAATTAAAGAAAGAGGTAACATCAAAGGAAATCGTATTTGCCTAAACATTTCCGGAAAACGTACATTTAAATCTACTCCTTTGGGAAATATTTGCGAAGAGAGAGCAATTTTAACAGAAAATTCTGAAATAATTATTCGACAAATTTTAACAGAAGAGTCCGAACGATATTAGTGGACTTTAAAAGAAAAAATTGAAAGCAGTTATTCCGTGAAAACAAACTTTGACAGATTTTTGGATACTCTTATCCAGTGGAGTATTTTTTTTGGTTCTTTCCTTTATTTAATTTAAAAAGAAAAGAAATACATTTAAAGCGGATTCCCTTAATCCGGCTTTATAAAGTATTTAATTAAATTAAATTAGTAAGTGTCAAAAGTAGTTGACCAGAACTTTCGGATACTCGGGGTTTCTTTGTGCCCCAAAATCAAATCCCTACTTACCCTCTGTCGTATAGGATAAGTCGTTGCGTCTGATAGTGACCATCGACTTCTTGCGGGCCATGGCAGGGATCATAACTCTGATCCACGTTAATCTGATAATAATTCTATTAAAATTATACACCAGTACGTTGTTAATTTATTAGTCTGACGACCAATAATGTGTTATAACGGTAAATCCAATTCTGTCTATATTGCACCTATTATCTTGCATAGGACCACGACCGACCTTTTTTATTATTATTTGAGTTCCAAGCTTATAATTGTTAAATATATTCATTAATTATCATTTTTGGAAAGTCATGATAGATACGAACTGTTATGTTAAGTCGATAGTCCATTTTTGATCTAACAATATAATAATAATCCAATCGATATAATAATATTTTAAAAAATATTAATAATAATATTTAATAATAATTAATAAAATATTAATTTATAGTAATAATAATAATAATAATAATAATAATAAAAATAATAAAAAATCAATAATAATAAAATATCAAATAACTATAATAATCAATGAATATTAAACATTAAAAAATAATAATATTAATAATGTATAATTAATATGCAATAAACATCAATATTACCAATAATAATAATAACATTACTAATTAAACTTATAATAATAATAAAAATACTCCAATAATAATCATAACAATACAAGTAATTAAATAGAATAAATTTACAAATTTTAAGTATAATAATAAAAATAAATAATAATAATAATAATAATATTAATAATAATAATAATAATAATAATAATATAATAATTATAATATTAATAAATAATAATAATCCATATAATATAATTATAACAAATAACAATAATAAAAATATAATAAATAATAATATAATATAATATATAGTAATAATATTATTATAATAATAATAACAATAATAATAATATAAACATAAATTATAATATATATTAATATCTAATCATTAAAAAATAAATAATAATAATAAATAATATTATTAAAAATATAAAAACAATAATATAAAATCTAATCATAAATAATAATAATAATATAATAAAATAAAATAATAATAATATTATTATAATATTAAATTACTATATATTAAGATTATTATTATTATTATTATTATTTATTATATATTATTAATTATTATTATTATTATTATTATTATTATTATTATTATTTTAATTATTGTTTATTATTAATTTATAATTTATTATTAATATATTTTATTATTATGTATTTATTATTATTAATTATTGTTTATTATCTATTATATATATTAATTAATTATATATATATTATTATTTTATTCCAGTTTATTATTATTATTATTATTTATTTTATATTATTATTATTATTATATTATTATTATTTATTACTGATTATCATTATTTATTATTATTATTATTTTATTATTATTATTATTATTATTATTAATTATTATTATATTATTATTATTATTATTATTATTATTTATTATTCATTTTATTTTATATTATTAATTATTATTTTATTATTATTGTTTTTATTATTATTATTATATTTAATATTATCATTTATTATTATTATTTTTTATTCATTATATATTATTTTATTATTTTTATTTTTATTATGATTATTATTATTATTATTTTTATATATTTTTTAATATTATTTATTAATATTATTATTTTTTTATTATTTTTATTATTAATTTAATATTATTAATTTTTACATTTTATTATATTTTATTATTATATTATTTCATTATAATTTTATTATTATGTTATATTCGTTATTTTATATTATGATTATTATTATTATTTTATTATTGTATTGTTATATTATTTTTATCAATTAGTTATTTTAATATTGTTAAGGTCAAAACAGTGGGGATACGATCTTGTAACACAGTTGTTCGAATCTGATCCAATAATTATTTAATATAAAATTATATTAATAAAATATAAACTAATCATATAAAAAGGCCGGTCTCGGTCTCATGCAAATAATAAGGGCAAGACAATTTATTTACTTACAATTTATTTGGCAGTCAACAATAATTTTTTACAACGTATATGTGTATACTTTAATAGAATCTACGATTAACTGGATCAAAGGATCCTGCCAAATGGCCCGCAGAAGTCGATGGTCACTTATGCAGACGGCAAACGGACTTACCTTATACGATAGGGTAAGTAAGATTTGAATTTTGGGGCACCCGAGTATCCGAAAAAGCGGATCAACTACTTTGGACACTACTAGATTTTAATTTAACTTAAATTACTTATATCCGGATTACGGGATCCGCTTTTAAATGTTATTTCTTTTTTAATTAAATAAAGTGAAAACGTACCAAAAAATACTCCACTGGTATATGGTATCCAAAATCTGTCAAAGTTTAGTTTTCACGAAATTAACTGCTCTCATTTTTCTTCGTTAAGATCACTAATATCGTTTCGAAGAACTTTTCTTGAAATTTTGTCGAATAATTATTTCAGAATTTCTTAGTTAAAAATTCAGCTCTTCTCCAATTATTCTCCCAAAGGAGCTGACTTAAATACCGTTTTCGAATGTTAGGAAATACGAATTTCTTGAGTGTTACTCATTTCTTTAATCCAATTTGGAGTTGTTTGTTCAAGCAGGGCAAAATTGGTTCGGATTGTTTATTTAATTTTTCTTTTTCTTTCTGGGTAAATTTGCTTTATAGTACAATCATTTTTTTCTGAAATTAGTTCTCTCTACTGATGATTTATTGTTTTTCTGGCTAATTTAGTTTTTTGTAATCGGCTCTGCTTTATTTTCTTTGTTTATCTTTGCCCTTATACTAAAATTAGATCCTCTATTTTATTAATTAACAATTACAGTGAAATTACAATTTGACAACCGCGTCATGGAATCCACATTTCGGTAATTTTTCCATGACCGCATTCCATTTTTTAGCAATTTTCAATTGCCTTATTCTAAATTTGGTATTGTTTTCTTGAGCGTCACTAAACGTCATTCACAATATAAAAATTTAAAAGAAAAACGTCACTGTAGGCGTCAGGGAATGATCAACTATATTTTTAAGGCTACGAGGCTGTACTTTAACAAATCTTACCCCTAAAAGATTTTCGGTCATCGAAAAAAGATATATTTATATTTTCTTCTCTACTAGGCGAGCCATTTGCACTTACAAGATATATTATATTATATATTACAAAAAAAATCATAACTGTTACAACACCAAAAACTAATATAATTCAGAACGCAAATCACATCAAAATATGTCACAATTAGATCACAATATAAATGTGTTTCACACTGGTTTCTCCTGGCATTGAATTCTCTTTATTTCTTCGGGATTTCGGACACGACGATATAATGAGAAATTAGGATAATAAAAAATAATTTGTTTAAATTAATGTTAATTCATCATATTTTTAGTTAGGTTGATACCGTGAAGTGACAGCTCGTGCTATCGAAATATATCGTAAGAAAGGTTTTTTAGGTTTGGGCTGTTATCGTTTAATTAAATCGTTGCAAAATTTATTTATATTATTAATCATAATTAATCATAAACCAATAACAATAATAATAATAATAATATAATAATTATAATAATAATTAATAATAATATTATAAAAATACATAATTAATAATAATAATAATAATATAATTACCAAATAATTCATAACCAATAACACAATAAATATCATATAATAATAAATATATATCTTAACATAATAATAATAATTAAATAATTATATTAATAATAATAATAATAATTAACTTATAATATAACATAAACATAATAAAATATAAATAATATAATAATTAATAATACATTATTAATTTTACTGATAATCATTCTCATTACAATCATATAATAATATAACAATAATAATAATTATATAATAAATAATCATAATCATAAAAATCATAATAATATAAGAAACATATATAATATAATAATCATAACAATAACAATAATTAAAAATATAAATAATAATATCATAATCATAAACGAATAACAATTATAAAATAATATTTAATTATAATATAATACAATATAATAATAATATTATAAATTAAAAAGAATAATAATATAATTATAATGATTATAAATAACAATAATAATTATAATAATAACAATACATAATAAAAATAATAATAATAATAATAATAATATTAACTATTATAATTAAAAATAAATAATTAATCAATAATAACAATAATTAAATAATAATCATAAACAATTAACAATATAAAAATAATTAATAATAATTATAAAAATAATAATAATAATAATAATAATAATAATAATTTACAATACTAATAAATAATAATAACACAAATAATAAATTATAATAATAATCATAATCATAAAATATATAATAATATAAAAGATATAATTAATAATAATAATATAAATAATAATATTTAATAATAATATATAATAATATAATAATTCATAACAATAACAATAATAAAAATAATTAATATAATAATCATATCATAACAATAAACAATATAAAAATAATAATAATTATCAATAATAAACAATAATGATACTAATATAATAATATACCAATAATAATAATAATTAATAATATAATAATAATATATAATAATATAATATAATAATAATATATAATAATCATAATATAATAATATAATAATAAATAATCATAAACAATAACAATAATAAAATAATAATAATATAATAATATAATAATAATTACCATATAATATAATTAATAATATATAATAATAATACATAACAATAATTAATAATTACATAATAATAATTATATAATTATTAAATCTTAATAAAAATAATAAATAATAATAATAATAATAATAATAATAATAATAAATTAATAATAATAATAATAATAATAATAATAATAATCATAATAATAATAATAATAATAATAATAATAATAATAATAATATAATCATAATTCATAATAATAATAATTAATAATAATGTATATATAATAATAATATAAATATATAATAATATAATTTAAATAATAATAATAAATTCAAACTTTTTTTTATGTTTTAATAATAATATGAATTGTAAAATTCTACAATATTTTAAAAAAATTATTTTTAAATTGTAAAACCAAAATAAAAATATATATTTAAAACTTTTTATCTGAAGATTATTTGTAGATTGTTATTAAGAATTATTATTTTACCAAAAAACTATTATTTATTTATACAATAAATTTATTTTAATTATTATCCAATAAATTTGAAATAAATAACAATAACTAAAATAATATCTCAATTTTAAAATTATTTAATTTATTTTAATTATTATCCAATAAATATCATAATAAATAATATAATAATAATCTTAATCATAAAAATATAATATAATAATAATCAATAATAATAATAATTAAT